>CAIGRF010049641.1:1925-12158 GCA_903798235.1 Fraxinus ornus
GTAAATATTAATATTAAAATGTCGGTGATCCATATTAAAAAATTGAGGCACAAGGCTTAAAATTATGAAATGGTCTGATTTAATTAATTAATTTGTTAATTTATTTATAAAAAAATAAAATAATTTAATTAATTCAATAAATAAAATAAAAGATTTATTTCATTTCGATTCTCATTCGATTTTTGGTCTAGACCCGAGGCCCGACCCATACCCATTGGTTCTCCATTCGAGTACCCGTTCAGGTATTTAACTTGTGAAGAACCACTCGATTCGGTCAGGTTCGAGACTTTTAGACACCCCTACACTGACTCGCAATCCATATTTCTTATGAGCATAAAAACCATCTAGCTATCATCTTCAAAATAAAGAATGCCAAATCAACAATTCTATACAACTTTAAAAAAGCCTGCAAAAAACAAAACACCAACAAATCTTCAAATCTGAAAGTGAAAACCATAACATAGATAATCTCACAAATTCAAAATTCAGAATGTTATCCAAACCAAATTCATCCTAGGATTCCATTACCCTAAAAAACGTTGATTCAGACTAGCAGACTGCCTCTGCAACTATTTTGAACAACCATACTCAAGAAACAAGATTGTCATTGAGGGAAAGTGAGGCAAGTTGGTCGCTTGGGCTGTTAGCCACATTCCTCAAGACATCCATAGCCTCAGCTACCTTTGCCTTCAATGCATCAGGTGATTCGAGCAAATGCAGCACCTCAGTCTGGTCCATTTCCAAAAGCATGCCTGTAACTTTGGCTGCATGCTCATGCTCCAGCTGATCAACAAGAGGGTACAAGTTCTCGCCCAACATCTGTCATCAAATGAAAATATGCTATAGATCAATGCGTTTTAAGCAACAATGAACTGCAAACCTAGAATATAAAAATGCCTCAGCATACCGTCCTCTGTTGTTCAGGCGATGCATTTGCAAGGGCAGAAGCCAGAGCAGTAATAGGCATAGGCTGTGGAACGGCCACATCACGGGGAAGCATGCCACCCATGTCATAGGGAACAGAGAGCATGCTTCCAGCAGTACCAGACATTGGTACATCTTGCATATTACGACCAGGAGGATATCGATACATTCGTCCCCTTGGAACCATCTGAAGGTAAAACATTAAGAATACTAAACCACAAAAAACCGGCACAAGGATACAAAAAAATATTAAAATCAAAGAGAACTGACCTGCTGCTGCATCAGTGTCACGGGTTGCTGTGTTTGTTGCACAGGACCAGTACCACGTCTGCCACCAGGCCTTTGGCCTTGCTGACCCTGTTGGACTAAGGGCACAAAGAAGTTGGGCATGGGCGCTCCACCAGGACGCATTCCAGGAACAAGCTGCTGTTGATAACCAAATCCAGCCTAACAAGAATTCAGAAGATGTAAGGCCCCGTTTGATAAGCTTAGTTTTCCAAGGAAAATGGAAAATGAATTTTTTTTCCCACTCAAACATGTTTGATATGTTTAATTTTCAGGTCAAAATTTTTTCCCTTCTCTCCCTCACACGCCCTATTTTCCACCAAATCAAGGAAAAACATTTCCCATCCTTCAGCTGGCAATAGATTTTCCACCCAAGTTAGAATTCACGAAACCCATTTCCTCTCTCCACGCCGGAACCGCTCGTCAAAAAAGCCCTGCATCTCAGAAAAGCCCGCAATCTAATCGGAAGTTTGAGCCCAATCTCTCCGTTCTGGCACACAAATTTTCACTGAAACAGTCACAAAAGTCAATTTTTTGACTAAACCGTTCAAAATTTTTAGTGATTTCACTAGGGTTTCAGCTTATTCTATTATAGTCGCCACTGGGGCAGTAGCCAAACGCCTCAGTTTCCCAGATTCAGAGACATTTTGGAACCGCGCGATATCTGCCTGCGCCGTCTGCGATGGTGCTGCCCCCATATTCCGTAATAAACCCCTTGCCGTAAATATTGTAGTCTTGAAGTCTTGTGGAATTCTGTGGTGGTTGAGGCGTATGCGGAAAGGACGTTGGGGGGGTTTGAAGGTGAAGAATGTTGTCAATAATGAGGTTTTAGATTTGAAGGTGTCAGGCTTGTTTTTCGCAATCGGGCATGAGCCAGCAACCAAGTTTTTGGGGGTCAGTTGGAGTTGAATTCTGATGGATTTTGCAGCCCAGATGATGTATGTGTAATGGGTATGCTTTGGATTGTCCTGATATTTTATTCAATTCATCTGATACTAAAAAATATTTCACGAAGTCTTCATTCTGGGTTATGAATTTGATACTGATATAAGCCTACTTCTATGTTTAAGGGATTCTAAATATGTGTCTGATTGATTTGTTGAGATTAATGCTTTTAAGAAATTGTGAAGATTACACTGCGATGGCAATAGAAGTTGATTGCAATTAGGATTCTTATGTGAAGGTTATGAACAACGAGCATATATGTGTTGAAGATTTCATGTTCTTACGTATTACTACCAAATGTCTAATGTATCTGCATTTTCTCCAATTAATTTGAAGAATCGTACTCGGGTGAAATCATAATTTTCCACGGAAAACAATGCCAATCAAACGCCAAAAGATGAAAAATCTCATATTTTCTAGGTGAAAAATTATATCAATCAAACGCAACTAATTGACAATTCTCGGAAAAATAAGTTCTAGGCAATTATTTTCCCCGGAATTCGTTTTCTTTCCACCCAATTTTCCATCTTGCAATCAAACGGACCCTAAACGTGATTGCCAACAAGAAAAGCCAATAGTTATATAAAGAGTAAATCCATGTCATCCAACGTGCTGCCACCTCCACAAACATGCAATCATACTAAAAATTCAGAACAGGTCAAAATTGCTTCCAATTATACTTCACACAGCAATCTGAAGTATANCCCAAAAAAAACCAAAAAAAAAAAAAAAAAAAAAAAAAAAGAATTTTCATAACAAACACAACCATTAGTGGCTAATCAAGTTCATTCATCTGAAGATGTTTCACCTTCGGTATTGCATAAGCAGCTGAGCTGGACTAACCTAACTCTTATCCATATCTATACTACCATCATTCAAGACCAGACACGAAAAGTAAGATTCATCTTAGCAGAGTATTTAGTATTAGAAGAGAAATTCTTAGCACAACACTTTGAACTGCAAATACAGAGCATTCACTACTAATAAATTTTGAAATATAAATGCCCGACTGTTGACCCATCTTAGCACATGGTGAAAAAAATAAAGGCCGTCAGAACAATGCTCAAACAAAGCCAAGAACACAGCCAGTGGAAACATAGGCCTTCCCATGTTCTGGTGGCAAGAATTGATCTAATCCATAGAACAAAACAATATTTTAAAAACCGACCAGGTCATCGATCCAGAAAAGAGAAAGGTTCGAGGGTCAAATGGTTGAACTGGGGCTCAACTGAGATCGAACCGGTGATTTTAAAAAATTAAAAAATATACATTTACAAAAATTAAACATACATTAAAAAAATTTTAAAAGTGTATATTGACATAGGTTGAACCAGTTAAACAAGGATGGGTCACGGTTTCCAAAAAAAAACCAGCCGGTTTAATGGGTTTTGGGGCGGGTTTTTAATTAAAGGTTTTATAAGTCTAACCGGACTGATTTTGGTCCCGGTTCCCAGGTTTCCCGGTTGAACCGGCCGGGGCTGGTCCAGGTTTTAAAATATTGGAACAAAAACTCCAGAAACTAGGTAGGTAGTGAAAGAATACATGATGTTACCAAAACTATATCCACCAATAAAATATTTTTTTCTTTAGAATAGCGGCACCCAAACCCCCAATTGTAATCCCTACATCTGAAGTTAGTATACAACACCAGTTTTATTTGGACTGTTACTCATAGTACTAAACAAGCACCACAAACAATTAGGATTCTCTTTTTTCGTCGTTTTAGGTGGGGGAAGCATTCAGGTATCCATGCCAAAGAAGAAAAGAACATTATCTCTTAAAAAACCTGAGGGATCATAGCAGGAGGAGCTTGCCCATAAAACAGTTGCTGTCCAATGCCCGGAGCACCAGGAGGATACATTGGCATACGAGGAGCAATTGAAGGTGGCATTGGAACTGGCCGCATTTGCGAAAACTGGGCCTGCAATTGATAGTGTATTTGAATAGAACTCATGTTACAGTAGAATTATTTCTGTAAAGCTCAATTACAGCCATTTCTGAAAATTGGAAAATAAGATATATCACCGAACAAAGATCAAGAAGCCCAACACAGCCTATTTAAACACATCATAGATGATTAAAAAGATAACAGTGTTATTACAGTAATTTACAAAGGGACAAGTTAACCTCCCCACCTCCTTGGGTACAGCTACTGCAGAGCGGGGGCTGTATAGTTGCATAATATTGAAATGGGGATGGATAAATTACCAAATGGACACTCGTAAGGAGTGTACCACACCAAACACAGGATCAGTAAAAGGCTAAGTCTTATTTCATTCCAAACCCATTTCCAGTATAACTAAAAGTGCCACCTAAATAACAAACCGAACATGGTATTGTGTCCATGACATCATGAATACACCGCTTTTCCAAATTGGTTCCAAAGGAAAGAGAACAACAGAAAAACAGAGTTGAGAAAATGTGGCTACAAATAGTGCAAATATTTACGATAAAGTAATAAAAGATTCTAAACAAGAAAGATACAGGTGAAAATTATATGCCTATATGAAAGATAAAGAGAAAGATCTAGGGTTAACAAGTAACAACAAATCAGTGCAGGTTGATCATGTGTTTCTTGGACAACATATTTTTCTCATTAAATATACCTGTAACCTTGCCCTTCTCTCTTCTTTTCGCTGAGCAACCGCAACATAGAGTGGCTTGCTGACAACCATTTTCCCATTCATCTCAGTAAGCTAAAATCAAGAATTAAAAAACCACTCCATCAGCTGTCATTACAGTATAAAAAATATAACCAGCAAAAGCATCACTTATGCTGCGCAACTTACTGCTCGAGTAGCTTCTTCAGGAGTAGAGAAGGCAACAAATCCAGATCCTCTGCTTACTCCACTAGGATCTTGCATAACCTGTGATCCAAGCAAAATACAAAAATATTCACAACTGAATCATACAACAAATGACAAATAAACAGAGAACTAACACAGATAAAAAGCTGGATTCAGCATCTTCTCTTCAAGAAGATTATCAACATACCTTGCACGATGTGATTGAACCGAACTCCGAAAACATTTCCTTTAGTTTTCCGTCATCAATGCTATCATCCAAATTTTTTATATATAAATTAACTCCTTGGTATTTGTCTACAGCCTCCTTGGCACTCTGCTCAAATCTACTTTTGAGCGCTTGCTCTCTTTCATATTTCTTCTGGGCTTTGCCAACATACCACTCCTTATCATCAATTTTCGCCCCATTTAGAGCTTCAACAGCTTTTGCAGCATCATCGGCATTTTCAAAATTTACAAACCCAAAACATTTTGACTTTCCATCTGCATCCCTCATGATAGCAGCACTAGTAATTATTCCATATTCACCAAAAAATTTCATCAAATCATCATCTGTAGTAGACTCATCCAGATTTTTCACATAGACATTATTGAACTTCGTCTTGTCTAATGCAGATTCTCTCTCCTGCTTACGAAGAAAATGTCCCACATACACTTGCTTATCATTAATAAGCATGCCATTTAGCTTGTCTATTGCATTTTGTGCAGATTCTGCATTGTCAAATTGCACAAACCCATAGCCTTTTGATTGGCCATTAGGATCTGTTGCTATCTTGCAAGAAAGAATGTTCCCAAAGCTTGAAAATGTGTCATGTAATGCTTTGTTATCAATTGATTTGTCCAAATTCTGCATAGTTCAGTAAACACGTTACTACAACAAAAAACAACATAGAAATGAAAAGCCAGTAAACAAAATGCCAATCCCAAGTGAACAATCCATTCTGCAGATCCTTAGTAGATCCATGTGGAGCAAAAACAAAATAACATCAATTCTCCATATCTTCCTAAATGGTAAATAGTGTAAGTTTTCAAGGCAATAAATACAAATGTTAGTATTGACAACAAAATGTAAAGCTGGATACTGGAGGGAATTTGACATGCAAAGTCATTCTCTCTGTATAGAGCATAAAATAAACACGAGTCATACGTCACCAAAATAAGGGGACACATAAAGCACATTAACAGACGCAACATACTAAATACAGTGCAGTAAACTTCTGATGGAGCAGAGCGCCTGACTAACATCAGAATGCTTAAATTAAGAAAAGAAAACGATCGAAATAAGTGAATTGTCAGCACAATGCTTACCTTTATAAAGATATTTGCTGTTCCACTTTTACGGACACTGGGATCCCGATGAGAATACATGATTCTAATTGACTTGTTATTGAGAGGAGTGAAGTTTAAAACCTCCATAGCCCTTGCCGCTGTATACCAGGTAAACAGGAAAGACCTGAGTCATTAACTAAAAACAAATCCTTCCATTCTCAGGTGGAAATGAGAAATGAGATGCACAAGCAATATAAGGTTTGCACCCAAGAACAGGGCAAAAGAGACATTGTTAACTACATCTCAGACCCATACAGACACAAATGCACTAGCAAACATATTATCAATGGAGAAGCAACTTATGAGAATTATACTTTCTTTAATTACATCTATAATCCCAAGTTCTACAGAAGGAAGCCTTTCTTTTGTAACTCAGTGTGTGTTCTTTTCATATTTAATTTAACAAATATTCAAAAGGCTAAATCAGATTAGAATGCAGTTGGCCTTCGTGATACAGAAACTCAGGTTACTTTGAAGCATATGCCTCAGCCAATAAAATAAATAAATTGACTAACTATTTGAAAGAATTTTTTGCTTTTTTCAGCAAAACAATAACCAACAAAATAAAGAAAAGAAAAATTATAAGAAGAAGAATATAAAAGAAATAGAAGAGAGAGAGTTTAACAGTTGCATGAAACTGAACCACCAAAAGTGCAAAATTTCCTTGGGGAGGGGGTTAGCATTACATTTGCACAAGTAGAGGAACAGCGTACACTTGGGTTCCTCATTTCTTCTCTTCCAATCTCGAATCTCCATATCTTTTTTCTTTCAGTTATTAACAGAACCCAAAAAATACCTTCAAACATCTCAAGTTACTTAAAAAACCAGCACAAAAATCTGAACATGGTAAAACTATGAGGTTTTTTTCTCGCTGCATATGTTATTTCTTGTTTGTTATTTAGAGAGGGACCTGTAAAAGTACTTGAAATCAAGACATGCAACTTGCTTAAGATCACCTCACTCATGATTATTAAATGGAAAAAAACTACATAACACTAAGGCTCTTTAATGCAAAGCATAAAATGACATGAATAAGATGAAAAATCCCCAATGCACACATATTATAATTTGCACAGTTCAAAAATTGCTCACTAAATGTCAGAAAAACCACCTGAATCATTGCATGTATGAATAAAATACGATGACAAATTGAATTTCACATCTCACTTGTTAATCTAATTCAGCCATAAAACCATCAGTATAATAGAAAAGAAAATGAAAATCAGGGGTCCAAAAGAGATACTACAACAAAGTCCAATGTTCAATCACATTCTTCTTGTGTCTCAACACAACGAAAGTGTTGTAGGCACGCATTTAATATGCTTCAACACATGAAGCTTGTAAATTTTTTAGACGAGCTTATTTGGTAGTAAATTATGGAAGCAAGTTAAAAATCCAATCTAGACACGCCCAAAATTGGCTAAGATTATAATGAACCAGACAATACCAAGTTCATCAATTGTCATGAGAATGACCAAAACTCAAATTTATTTAGATAGCACTATAAAGTTTCACTGCTATATCAGTTAACTTCAACTTCTTAAAGAGTCATAATTTAACATTCTAAGGATTTGTTCCCAAATTTGTCCACACAAAAGAGAGTAAGAGAAACTAAACTGACAGGCACCTGCAGAATAGCACCTGAACTACACATTCAATCAAACATTTCATTAAGGATATACCAAAACGATTCATAACACAAATTTCAAGATTTAGAATTGCATTCAAACAAATAAACAAATGCGCTTTACAATCTCAAAATTACACCGTCGATAACTCACCATCGCCAGTTAAAGTCAATCAAATGGAAATACAAAAATTCGGAAAAACACAAATCTGTCAATAAGCACATCACTAACCATCCTGGGGGCTGCTGTAGTTCACATAACCATAGCCAAGGCTGCGCCGAGTGCTGAGGTCACGACAAACCCGAACAGAAACAACCTGACCGACCTGGTTAAACAGATCGTAGAGCTGCGAATCCGTCACAGTGAAATCCAAGTCTCCCACGTACAGTGAAGTCGTCGGAAACTGGCTGGCTCCTCCACCCGGAGCGGCCGCACCCGGCGTCACCACCACTCCATTAGGCCCAGCCGCTGCATTCTGGTGCTGCACCTGAATCTGCGCCATTCCTTCGAAACAGGAAACTGACCCTAAACCCTTGGATTTCGACTGAAATTTTTCTTTTTTGGGGGATTTTTTCCTATAATAAATTGACAACTAAATAACAAGATAATTCAAAATGGGGGAAATTTGGGGTATTTTAGGTATATTGATAAGATCTAAGGATAGATAGAGAAAACGAACTTTTGGGGGATTTTTTTTTTTTTTTTTTCCCTTAGGGAGGGCAGGGTTCTGCACCGCACTCGGGGAAAAATGGCGCTGTGAAGAATATATATGGGTGGAAGTTTTACGAAACCCTAGTTGGAAATGGGGTCGAATCCGGATCGTCCGATGGGAGGGCCAGGGTGCGCACGATATGAAGACGCGTGAAATCCGGATCAGTGTCATACGACGTGATATGGTCAAACCGTGCAAATCTCTGTTTTTGTTTGGGTTTTGGCTTATTTGGGAAAGAAAATTCATTTAGCCCAGTACACATTACAATTTTTATTATCATTTTTCAACTCATTTTTAATCAAATATTTTTTAATGAAATAATATTTTTCATCACATTAATAACTTTTCCTTCTTTTTTAACTACACATTCTCCATCAATCTACTATTACAGAATATATTCTTCCAAAATAATGTGGCTCAAATACGCCCTTAATGTAATATAAATATAGGACGTGTTTGGTAGAGATTAAAATTGAAAAATTAATCGTTATTGTTGACTTTTATTAGACGAGTGGACTCAATAACGACTATATTTTCAATTTTAATTAGATTTTAAACACGACCGAAAACGCCTATAATCACACCACACATTTTAAAAATTAAATTATATTTTAATCGTATAAAACATATAAAGTTTATCCATTATTATATGCACAATGCTGAGGGCACTACAATGAATAATGTAAGTACACAGCGATATTCTTATTATATTTATGTCTCGAACTTTTTAAATAAGATTATCTAACATCAGTGATAATAGAGCACTACTCCATATGGCAATACGTAATAAGTTCAATTAAATGTGAAATTATGTTATTCATTTAATATCATTGGGCAGCCATCTACACTGGTGTTATACAAAAAACAGTAATTTTAAATAGCATTACTTGAACTTTTTTCATCGAATTTTTATTTTCAAATTAACATAAATTATTCTTGATTATAGTTTATTTCCAAAAATTTCTTTAAAATATAATAAGCCTTTGTTTGAGCTCCATTATTTGACAAAAATTGATTTTGGAATAGTATTTTTTGAAAAATATGTGGTTAAAAAGTAATGAGAATTTTTAAGTTTATGTGTAGTATTATTTTATTGTGAAAATGTGTAGTAGATAAGAACAGGGTGAAAAATGAAATAAAATTTAATAGGGGCCAAACATGAACTAAAAGTTTCATTTGCACATTATATTTTTAAATAAGCAAAATAAAAATAGTGTAAAAATACAATTAAATATTAACAATATTTTTAGACAAAAGTTAGATTAAGGACAAAAAAAAATTTATCAATGAAATGTTAAAAATACTTTGAGGCGGTTTTTTTGGGAAAAAGAAAGCTATCAAACTTTTATAATGGAAGTGGGATCTTTTCTTCATGGTGCCATGGCCTATATATAGGCGATTTATGGGAATATTTAGAGCCCGTTTGGTATCGATTAAAATTTAATTAAAATTGAAAATATAGTCGTTATTGAGTCCCACTCGTCTAATAAAAGTCAACAATAACGGTTGATTTTTCAATTTTAATCCGATTTTAATCCTCCCAAACAGGCTCTAAAATCATATTTTAATTTAAGTCAAAGTTAAATAATCAATATTAATATTTAAC
>CAIGRF010049641.1:15084-35539 GCA_903798235.1 Fraxinus ornus
GTCCCAACTCCCAACCCGACCAACCCAACCCAACCCGACCGACATTTGGTTGGGTTGGGTTGAGTTGGGTTTCAATCTTTACATGGGTTGGGTTGGGTTGGGTTGAATTTATGTCAAACCGACCATATTGGGTTGGGTATGAGTTGGGGGAAAAGCCGACCCAACCCAACCTACGCCCACCCCTAACCGCAACTCATCGTAGTTAACATTTATCTCATGGGGTCAGGGCAACACCCGAAACGGTGATTGACCTGACTGATCGGTCGCGGGGGTCGAGGGGGCAGCGCTCCCTTGTGGAGTCCGGGGGCAACACCCTAGGCGGTGATCGACCCGAAATTCAATATTTGACAAAAAAATATAAAAAATAATTCTGAAAATCACTATTTTGCCCCTAGTGAGGAAATATAGAAAAAAAAAAATTTACATACATCTTATTACAATATAGTTATCAGTACATTGCAACAAATTTACAGTTATAACATAATCCGAATAA
Organism: Fraxinus ornus; assembly: GCA_903798235.1. Classification (NCBI taxonomy): domain Eukaryota; kingdom Viridiplantae; phylum Streptophyta; class Magnoliopsida; order Lamiales; family Oleaceae; genus Fraxinus; species Fraxinus ornus. The sequence goes on from CAIGRF010049641.1 coordinate 15,578, forward strand.
AAAGAAAAAAAAAAGTGTAGACACCCCTCTTGAATTTACCCATCTTATTTCATTTCTCTCAACAACCTTTCGGGACAATTTTAAGATAATAAAAGAATATGTATTATGTATCTCAATGTATAAAAAAAATTTGCGGAGACACGAAGACACAGCCTCTCTTCGTGCTTAACGAAGACACGGCCCATTTTTATTTTATTTTTTTACATTTTCTTCCTTGCATTTTAAAGCTATCAAACTCAAAATCGACATAATCATATAAACTACGAGATGCCCCTGTTTCAATTTCATTTATGTCATCCATTTTCAAATAAATTTGTTAATCATTTAGATATCTCGACATTTTATTCCGATAAACATACTATTTCTTCTTAAAATCAATTTTAGCAGTATCATCTATGCAGCCAAAATCATCTTCTTATTCTCAGAAATTCTTTTCATTCTTTTTGTCCTACTGGCCTACCTTGACTTTTATCATGACAGCGACACTGTTGTCAGGTATGGAGGTTTTTTTTACTGTACTATATTCATTTGGTTTTATCTATGTGCCCTCTTTGGCTCGTTATTTTGCATCGTTCCAATTTTAATTTCTTATTAATTTTACTGATGTGTTTTGATGGATGGAGGAAAAGCGAAAGGAAAGCTCAAAGGTTTTGGGGACCTGCTTTGGTTTGACGGTTTGATTGCCGGATTTTGAGAAGGAAAATTGAGGGTTTGGGGAATGAAATGAAAACGGGCCATGTTAGTGGAGCTTCAACAATCAAAAGATAAATATTTATCCCATAGTGATCGATGGACGAGCCATTAATATTTGTCATTTGACACGTGAACACACAATTAAAACTTTTTTCAAGTTAACGTAGAGTCTTGGTGGACCACAATTATTTTGATAAGTAATATTAGTCTCCCAAGTTCAAGTTTCATATTTATGCAATATGATTCTTACGAATGATGTTTTATTACTTGATAATAAGAACATCGGGGTTGATATATATTATTCTGAGGCATATACGCCATGGGAAAACTGAAGCTTAGATATTATTTATCGAAAATATTGTTTCAATCCCCGAGATATTTGATCACATGTATTCTTCTGTCAATCTAAAGCATCTATGCCAAAGGGGAACGCACCAATTGTTTGTAATTTTGCAGACTTTCATTGACTTCAGTACAATTTTAAGAAAAATGTAATGATTTGAGGCTTTTGAGTAAAAGAATATTTCTTAGGTTGAAATTTAAAGTAACAACATAATTGGTTTTGTCGACAACTGAAGCATGACACATGGTAGTTGCTAAGGTTGCTAAGGAAACATTGTGGCTTGCAGGGCTAGGTCTTCAGCAAGGTGAAGTTCAGTTGGACTGTAATAATCAAAGTACCATATATTTAACGAAAAACTATGTGTATCATGTAAGATCAAGCATATAAATGTGAGGTTTCAACGATCAGAGAGTGAGTAGCCTAAGGTAACTTAGATTTTCAGAAGGTACATACTTCCGAGAATGTACTGAACATGTAGACAAAGGCCATTAATTTAGACAAGTTCAAGCATTCATATTCGTCATGGTGAAAATTGCTGATTAGCTGGCTCACATTATATATATTTGGGGTTAGTTAATGGATTGGAGGGGACATGCTGGTAAGGGTAATTTCATGATTAGAATTCTATAGAGATAATCATATTCTACCTTATTTTGAGGTTAGTGGATTATTTACAATGTACAGTAGATGTAGATACATTATCAAATCACTTAAATTTTTGTGTATCGATCTTATTAATTTTCTTCTTTTCGATTATATTGCTCACGTTTGCACAAAGGGAAAAAATACATTGAGTTTACTCCGACTTGGACTTGAACTTGAGGGTTCAATAGGTAACACTAGAAGTTATTGAAATAAAATATTCTATTGTATCAATTTAAGAGTAACACCTCATCTTTCAGTAGAATAAGCCAGGATTGACGACGTGGATTTTATAAGTTAAAAATTGTTATGGTCATGGTTCTGAATTGTAGGAGTTTGAAGGTTTAGTTAGGTCTTTTTGGTGGCCAAATTAAAGGGACATACAAATATTTCATATCTAGTTAAGGACTCATATGTAAATCGCGTAAAAGGTTAAACTGAATGATTTAGATAAACTAGGAAAACCTATTCAAAGGGATATGAAATGCCCATATTATGTAGAACATATTTGGAAAATTTCACTTCGTTTGGATTTATATTTTGAGAGGAAAATTAAACCCTAATTGAGAAATTGAAACTTCTTCGCATGATAACTTCTAGCACATTAAGTATCGTGATGTCCATTTGGTACGGATGGATGGATCTTCTCAAGACATTTCCAACAGTATAAAGAGCATTAATTTTGGTTTAGAATTGAAAAAGTTATGACCTTCCAAAGTTTTGATAGAAATTTGAAAAAAATTACCCATTTTTAAAAAAGAACAGTGACGATGAACAATAAAAATAAATTTACTTCATGGATATGGTGCAATTTGAAAAATTGCATATTGGTCCCCAAACTATTTTTTAAATGTTGATTATTCCAGATGCAATTTAAAAAATTGCATGTTGGTCCCAAATTATTTTTGGATGTTGTTTATTCCAATACCAATTTGAAAAGTTGCAAATTGGTCCCTCAAATATTCTTTTTTTTTCCCTTTATGCAATTAAAATATTTTGCAAATAATCAAATATATTTTTTATTATTGAAATAAATTTATAAAAGGCATTAAAAATATTTTGGACTTGATTAAATTCTAATAATATTTTTATAAAATCAAGAATATTTATTAAGTGGTATTTGACTAGTGGAACTTATTTTCTGAAGTAATCTCATTTTTTTTAAAATGAAAAATACTCCTTAAAATACCACATTTTATATATGTTCATGAGGTGTGGATCTTGATTAAGTTTTATGATCCATTATGACTAGTTTTTCAATTTTTGTGCTTGATCAGATATGATTGGATCAACGTGCAATTTTAGCATTCTTAGATGAAAAGTTAGTAGAGCACGAGTTGTGGAACGTGTCGAAAAATCACGTACTTATCGAAACTATGAAATGAATCTACGACATAACCTAATGCAATATATAAAATATTTCAAAGCAATGCATCCAAAAGTGATACATTTGGGATAGCATATATGTGAGGTGGAGAGTATGTATCATCTAATGAGAGCACTTCCTAAACATTGACATGATATTGCTATTAAAGTTCTGGAAAATTCACCACCTCTATGCTATAACTATATGATCAGGATTTTGATTAGGAAATGGAATTCAGAAAATGAGAATTTTATAATTAATTTAGATATGTATGATTAATTCAAATTGTTGAACTATATCTATGTGAAATTTTATTATTTATGTACAGTAGTTGTTTAAAAAAGTTTAATATGATCGCATGTACATATTAGACATTTATATATATGTTTATGTTTATCACATATAATCAAAATGTCTTGCTTGTTTAGTACATGATTAATTGTTTAATTTAGTAGGAGTTCTCAGGTTAGAAGAGTTTAAGTAATTCTGACCTAGAATCTATGATTTTGCACTATGAAATTAATTTTGTGATAATGTAACATTAGGATAATGGACGATGATTGAGAATTTAGTGAACTTTCGACTCCATGTCTAGTGTGAAATTATCATAATACTTAATTTGTATGAGCACAAAATGATATGTGCGCATAAATGGACATTTATGTTGTCTCTAAAACTTTGACAGACCATGTCATCTAAGAATATCATAGTTGACCTTAATAAGGACGACAAATTGAATGGCGATAACTATAACACCTGGCGCCATAAAATTTGGTATGTATTGGAGGAACAAGATTGCCTTGAAGGCATTAACATGTGATGAAAGACCCAGAGGTAGGTCAAACTGTTCAACATAGAAGGGATCGGGAAACTTACCAAACATTGAAAAAGAGAGATTCCACTGCTTGTGCAATTTTAATAAGTTCCGTAGTGAACTATCTCATTCATGAATGTGAGCAGTTCCCGACTTCTCATGACATTTGGACATATTTGAGAGAGAAATATGGTGGTACTGGTGTGACTAAACTCAGGCAACTGATTATTAAGTTTGATACTTACAAGAAACTTCCTAATCACAACATCATATAGCATGTGAGGATCATGTCTACTATAATTAGGGAGTTGAAGTCGGCTAGTCACATACTCTGTAATGAACAACAAGTCCAGGCTTTAATCCGCTCCCTTTTTGATAATTGGTAACATCTGAAAGTCAATCTGACTCACAATGATGGCATCAAAACATTTGATGATGATGCCTGACATGTGGAATTAGAGGATGAGCGGCTTGGTGCAGGTAAATCTCTGGGAAATGTTTTTGTGGCTGAATTTGGTTATGGAAAAGCTTCAGGTTTTAAGCGTAAGAAGAACTGGTTCAAAGGCGGGAAATGGAAGGGAAAAGAAACTGGACACAGACTTAAAAAGAACAAACTCAAGCGCAACAAGAAGGGTAAATGGTTTGAAAAGAAAAAAGATAATAGCAAACTGAATGCTTCAACTGAGGTGCTGGGTCACTTTGCTCGAGAATGCCCTGAGCCAAAAAAGGTAGCTCTTATAAATTCTTCTTATAGTACTGCTTATGTTTCAAGCACTGTTATGCTAGCTGAATCTTATCCTATGTAGGTTGTTGACTCAGGAACGACAGACCATGTAACTAGGGATGGAAAAGCGTTTTTCAAGTTCCGTCGATTTCCAGCGGTACAAAGTGGATATACATCGGCAAAGATGATAGTGGAGGTGAAATGGATCGGTACATGCAAGTTATATTTGTGTGTGGTGGCCGTACTATTCTCCTTCATGATGTCCGGTTTGCACCAGGGATACGAAGGAACTTAATTTTCATTGTTGTTATTTTAAGATTAGGTTTCAGTTTGAACTTTTTTGGTAACTTTGTTCGTATGAACAATGATAATGTATTTTATGGATCTAGACATGTAGAAGGTATTTTTGTAGTGTTGGATTGTGATCCAACACTTATAATTATTATGTTGATCGTTATTTTTCTATGAACGTATCTTTTTTTTTTTAAAGATTTGAATGTTGATACATCTGTATGGAATGCTAGATTAGGACATATTGGGCAAGAAAGAATGAATATGTTAGATAAAGAAGGCTTGCTAGGCTCAAACTCTAAGGTTTTTTTTACCTGCTTGTGAACATTGCTTAATCGAAAAAACAACACAAAAACCATTCGGTAAAGTCTTAAGAGCCAAATTTCCATTGCAGTTAGTCCATTCAGACATATTTGCCCTATGAATGTGAGAGAAAGACATAGAGCCTCTTATTTCATTACTTCTATAGACGATTTCACGCGATATAGTTATGTCTATTTGATTTCTCATAAATCTGAGGCATTAGAATGCTTTAGACGATATGTCACGACCCGTCCTAAATCACCCTGGTGGACCCAAAACGTGATGTGCGCCGATGGGAGATGCTGACTAGATGTCGATCCACCACTAAGGCTGACTACGAGTTACTTATGAACAATATAGTACGATGGGCCCAAAATAAATATTTTGTGCTCTACCAAAAAACATCATATCGTATAGCTATAACTCTGACATCATCAGGCTCCTCAAGCTATCAAGAACCAATACCATCTGTAAGAAAATTTGTAAAAAAAATACATGATCTAATAGCTGGAGAAGTTCAAAAATAATTATACCTTTCCATTTACACATTTTTATCAACGTCAAGTTTACATCATTTATAATAATAATAATAATAATAATAATAATAATAAAGTGAGACATCTCAAAACACTGAAAAATATCATCTAATAGTCATGACATAATAATCAACTCAAATTCATATCATCATCTCGTCTCATTACATGTAATCAACCAAAAATGTACCCTCTGACTTAAATCTATAATCCGCCCAGCGGACTAAATACTTTCGTCACGGCCCTTAGGCCCCTTCGTGAACGAAAGTGGGTCTCCAAGACCTCTCATAATCAATACTAGAACACGATCGAGGCCACTCAGTGAACTATATGTACACGGTCAGACCCCTTCATCCACAATCAATATCCCTTAATGTAGTATAAAACACGGCCAGGCCACTCCGTGAAATAGAATAAGTATATAATCATGTGTACTTTTCTGATCAATCTCAATATCACATATGTCTCACATTCCAATCCACAAATAATCTATACACAATTTTTAAAATTCCACACATATCATAATGAAGGAATGTTTCCAAATTAATCATGTAATTGGACAAATAATTCACATAGTTGCATAAAATGTATAATAATATAATTAATTATCAACACTTGAAAAATATTTAAGTTTTTCTACTCACAGATCTATGGATAGCAATCTGGTTAAATTGACGAGTATTTCCAAACTTTCACGTCAATACATGAAATAACGTTATAACTCAAATTAAAATCCGATAAGTAACTAATGTAAATCCACCATGTAATTTCTCTACTTCTATGTTTGTTCCAGCGTCTCTATTTCACTTAACTTTTCCTCTCTTTGATTATTTACCAACCAATCACCACTAGTAACAATTTGTTAATCATTTGCCTTCTCTTCTCTAACAACTTAGAAGAATCGGCTACGTCTTCCAATTTCATTCCTCATATTAATATGTCATTTGATTTGCCTCTAAATTATAGCTATCACATGCACACTACACAAATGAGGTAACAATATTATATATGTTTCCTCGTTAATTTGCTATTGTAAGGATAAAAGGATAAATTAAACAGAGAACTTACCAATTAAGTAAACTTAGGTTAAATTAAACATGTGTGTACCAATGGTGCTATTTAATCCAATTTCATCTCTCATCAGTATACTACTTCCCATACTAGTATAAATCTATCTAATTAGGTAAGTCCCATTTTAATAATTTCAGCCAATGTACATATACCTATACCAAACCCATCCTCAATTAACACAATTCCTCTATTGAATTTTGGTCCCTTCTTTAAATTTCAATCTTACAACTACTTGCTGAATTTTTCATCTAGAAAGCTCAAACCTAGAAAAATTAACATAATTCTTACTTACCTTTAAATCAAATGAGAAATTGAAGAAAAGTATAACCCAATCTTCTGCTTCTTCTTCTTCTCTTCCTCTTCCTTTTCCCATTTTCCTTCATTTCTTTCTCCTTCATTTCCTTTTTTTTTTTCCCATTTTTCTCGATTTTTCTCCTCTCTGCCAATGTCTCTGTGTGTATGTATATAAAATCAGAAATGGGTTTCAAAAATGACATTTGTACTCAACTATCCCATATTTTCAAAGGAAGTCCCCCATCTTTCCATTAATATAACATTTGGTAATATAATTTCCAATGATAGGTAAGTATATCCCCAACTTTAAATTTAATCCATCTTAAACCCTCAATTATTGTCAATTATAAAATAAACCACAATAAAATGATTTATTTCATTTAAGTCCCTAACTGACTTTGACTAGTTGAACTTTTGGCTTTAACTAAATAATTTCTTAACTTTGACTATAAATGATTGGGAGTGTAACACGATATTTAAATGTGGTAGAAAATCAAATAGATAGAAAGATAAAAGCTTTAAGAACTGATCGAGGGTGTGAATATTTGTCTGGAGAGTTTAAAGAACTATGTAATGATATGGGAATCATTAGACATTTATCTATTCTCAATACACCTCAACAAAATGATGTTGTTGAGAAGAGAAATAGAACGTTGCTAGAATGGTGATGTCCATGATGGCACAGGGTAACTTACATATTTCCTATTGGGAAGATGCTTTGTTAACTACGACCTATACTCTAAATAGAGTTCCCTCTAAATCGGCACCTACTACACCATATCAACTTTAGACAGGTAGATTCCCTAATTTAAGTTCTCTTAGATCCTGGGGATCAGCTACCTATATCCATGATTCCTCAAGTAAGTTTGGAAAATTAGGTCCGCGAGGCAAGAAGTGTATCTTTATAAGATACTTAGACAAGTCCAAAGGATATGTGTTTATTGGTGAAAATCAAGATAGGACTATAACTGAGATAAAATCACATGATGTAACGTTTTTTTAGAGTGATTTTCCTAGTAAGGGAGAAATTAAAATGGGAGAATATTTGTATAAATTAGATGATAGACTTGTACTTGATGGATCAACTGAGGTGCAAGAGGAAGCATTACCACCTGTTGATCGAAGTGTGAGCAATTTATCTCCAATTCCAAGTGACATGGTTACATCGGAGCTTTCACTTCATAAGAGTACTAGAAAAAGTATGCTAAAACGTCATTTTGAGATTGAAGGACAAGTTTTCCTAGTATCTCCAAAAGATGATGAGGAACCAAAATCAGTACAAAAAGCTCTATCATGTCCTGAAAAGGAAAAGTGGAAGAATGTAATGGAAGAAGAGATAGAGTCTTTGAAATTGAATCAAGTCTGGGACTTGGTTGATCTTCTATCCGATCGAAAAGTAATTGGGAACAAATGAGTTCTCAAAATAAAGCGAAGAGCTGATGGAAATATAGAGAGATATAAGGTACGCTTGGTGGCAAAGGGTTATACTCAACATGATGGTATAGATTATGAAGAGACATTTTCATCAGTAGTGAGATTTACTTCAACTTGCCTACTCTTAGCTATCTTGGCAAATTTAGATTTAGAATTACATCAATTGGATGTGAAGATTGTCTTTCTCAAAGGAGAATTGGATAAAGAAATCTACATGCAACAACCAGTAGGTTTCATTAAAACGGACCAAGAGAATAAAGTTTGTAAATTGAATAGATCAATATATGGCCTAAAGCAGTCTTCTAGACAGTGGTACTTGAGATTTGACAGTTTTCTCTCATACAATTTTGTCATGATGGATGAAGATTACTGTATATTTGATAAAAGTCCAATAAGAAGTTTATAATTGTAACTCTCAACGTAGATAATATCTTACTAGTTGAGAATGATAGAGTATATTTAAATCAATAAAAAATTGTTGTCCTCAAATTTTAAAATGAAGGACATGGGTGAGGCAGATTACATATTAGGTGTTAAAATTCATAGAAACTGTTCGAAGACGTTTCTTGCTCTATCATAAGAGTCATATATAAAGAAAATTCTTGAACATTTCAAAATGAAGAATTACAATCCCATTGACACTCATGTATCGAAAGGTGAAAGGAAATGTTTAGAGTTCCATACTCTAGTGCAGTTGGGAGTTTGATGTACGTTATGATGTGTACTCGCTCCGACATTTGTTATGTAGTAGGTTTGGTCAGGAGGTATCATAAGAGAGCATTGGAAAGCTATTAAGAGGATATTGAGATACCTGAATGGTACTACTAATTACTCTTTATGCTATTAAGGGAATGATTTGTGCTTAAAATGATATACTGATGCTGATTGGGTGGAGACCTAGATGAGCGCAAATCAACTTCGAGATATGCATTCTTACTTAATAATGGTGCCATCTCTTGGAGTAACAAGAAACATACATGCATTTTTTTGTCCACAATGGAAGCAAAATTTGTAGCATGTGCTTCAGCGGTACAGGAAGTTGTTGGTTAAGGTGATTATTACAGCATCTAAGAGTGTTTGATGGTGATGTGGGACCCATATTGATTTATTGTGATAGTCAAACAGCTAATGCATATACAAAGGATCTCAAGTATCACAACAGAACCAAACACATTGATACAAAATATAATTTTATAAGAGACATCATAGGAAAGAAGGAAGTGAGTATGCAGTATATTTCTACACACCAAATGGTAGCCGATCCATTTACAAAACATATCCCTAGAAATGTTTATATGACTCATGTTAAATCTTTAGGACTTCATAGAATTTGAATTATATTCTACGTAAACTGTTCAAATAAGTCCATTAATAAGCAATATTTGAGTTCATATGTTGAAAGTAATCTTATGCTGTGATTTTTAGATTACTATTTAATATGTACACATAAAGTATGTCAAATTGGTTGAGACTTGTTCGATCACGCGAACAATCACCCCAGACACTTTGATGTGTGCTGAAATGAGATACAATGATTATATTGTGTACATGGTCTAATCGCCTTGATGAGATTACAACAAGTAATCGGTAGATGAGATTACAACAAGTAATCGGTATGAATATTTTTTCTATCCATAAAACATGTTCTATAGCCAGATCGAGTTTTCGATTGGAATTGCCTAAAAGGAATAAAGATAAAGAGAACTCATGTTAGATGTTGAGGAATATCTGAACTATGATCTATATAATGTATTTTATTTGTAAGATTAGACATACACATACGCCCAAAGAAAGGGTGAAAGCATCGTAACACCTGTTTCATACCACGCGTGCTTTAACGACCAATGAGAAATGAAAGAATTGATTCCTACTTATTTATTGTGCGAGTTTCTGAGGCATTTATAACCCCAAAATTTATACCTTTTATGACTTTTGACCGTTTCTTGAAATTTTATTTCGATATTGCTAGTTTAACATGTTTCTAATAACTATGGTTGATTCGATTCGATGAGACATGTCTAGGAAAGCAGCTGATTTGAAATTAAGGGATTCAGTAGGAAATGATTACTATTTTATCTAACAATTCAGCTTGTATTCATCGGCCGAACAATTATGCTAACTATTTGAGTTTTGAGACACAATTGTGAATACAATATATATAAGAAAGTTGAGTATGTTCTTTGGTTTATTGAGGGATTAGAAATACTCGAACTATTGTTGCAAAATATGTCAGGGCATAGAGAAAAAATATATTTCTTCTTGTAGAGCTACTATATATCCCTAATAGGTGTAAAGTGTTGTGTGCTCTTAACTTAACTCGCTGATCGCACAATCTATTTACCCGTATGAACTTGGAGATGTTGAGATAAATATAATTGACATTATATTAGAATCAGGTCAAACCCACTATGTGCGAGTTTGAGATATTGGAAGAAAACGGGTAGCCGATTGACCCGACCCGATTTGTATAGGATGATTTTTTTGAGTGAGGAGTTAAATTTTGAGTTTAAAATTTAACCTCCCATCACCCTCAACCATATATAACTTTCATTATACAACAAACAAAATATATTTGTGCAAAAATTTGGATTCCTTCAAAGGGTAAAAAGTAAATGAGAGTGGATGCTTGATTTATGGAAATATAACATATCAAATTGGGTTCTTGGATTGTGGCTATCAAATTCCTTCTTTTGTGATCAAATTTTTGACCAAGGAGTGAGTAGAAGACGGTGTAGAAAGCAAGTAACTCAATCTCGTTTTGAGATTGTCAAGTAAGTTTTACAATTTAGAATTCGGTCAAAAGAATGCAAGCATGTTTTACAATGTAAAAATAAATAAATTGTGATTTTGTATGACAAATTTAATTTCTGTCTTATGTTTGTACATTCAAAGACTACTGCATGTTCTACCTCGGCTTTAAGGAAAAGATATGAAAAGTTTAAGGATCTTTATTTGAATTTTTGAAACATTTTTTTAAACTTTTCGAAGAGTTATAAAGCCCTATTTGATACACATTAAAATTTTCATTCTCATTCTTCTACTCATTTTCAATCACACATTTTTCAATAAAATAATATTTTCCATTACATCAATCAATTTTCCTTCTTTTTTAACCACACATTATTCATCAATCTAATATTCCAAAATAATGTAGCTCAAACACACCCTAAATAAAAAAGCTAGTTTTGTAGAAGTCAGTTTTTGTACAAGCTAGTATACATTTTTAGGAAGACGGTTAAGGATGGAATATATTATTGATTAAAGGAATTATTTGGACATGACAATTTTTTAATTTGACCATGACATGCCAGTAATACGTTAACATCTAAAATTAAATAATATTTCAACCGACCCTCTCATCGATTAATTATTTATAGGAATTGAATGTGGGATACAATTTGTATTTTCGTCTAGATGCCAACTTTGAAAATCAAATAAAGAAAATAAACGAGAACAACTACCAAAATAAAAAGAGGCCAACCCAAAGCTTAACCATCGCCCATATTCTAGACATTATGTTGGGTTCGTTCTGAACATGATTTTGTGCATTTTCCTATTGTTTGTATTTAGTTTACATAAATCCTATTTGCCTTCTAGTATTTATTATTGGGTTAATTTCACAAACGGTCACTGAACTTACTTAAAAATTACAAAACGATCACTGAAATTTAAAACTTGCAAAAACGATCATTTAAATTTCATGCGCTTTCACAAATGTCACTGAAGTTTTAATTTGTTTCACAAATGATCACTGAAGGACTGTTATGATTTTAATTCAAACTTAAAGGACCAAAACACGTGGACATAGAACCTTGAGGACCTCAAGTGCAAATTTTTGAGTAAAAACATGATTTTAATTCAAATTTAAAGAAATATATTTATATCTATATGGTCTCACACGTATATAGCCGGAACGAGAATTAAAATATCACTTTTACAATTTTCATCTAATTTACTCCAAAGGTGGCACTTAATAGCAAGANGGCCCGTTTGATTTGGCAATTTTTTCATAGAACTTTGAAATGAAATTTCATCTTCCACCAAAAGTCATGTTTGATTGGAAAAAATTTCTTGACAATTCATTTTCCATCTTTTGTCTCACACGGTTCCAATTTCATGATTTTGGACTTTTTTTTTTTTGGCATTGCAAATAAATATTATCCCCAATTGTAAAAAATTATCATTTTAATCGACAATTTTCATATAAAATAAAGTCAAAAGAACACCAAAATATCCAAAATTTCAATATTTTCCACGTAGAGAATCATACTAATCAAACACAATTAGCCCCTGTTTGGGCCACATTCTTTTTTTCATTTTCATTTTTCTACTCATTTTCCACCACACATTATCCAATAAAATAATATTTTCCATCACATCAATAACTTTTCCTTCTTTTTCAACCACATATTCCCATCACATCAACCAAAAAATGCATTCTTTTGAAAATAATGTGCACCAAACGTGGGCTAAAAAGAGTAACCCAACTGAAATTTCAATAAAATTCAGTGACCCCAACTTAAAACTCTCTCGAAAATCAGTGTCAGTGCCCACCTCCACACTATTTTCACTATTTAATGATAGGGACAAAGGAGTAATAGTTGATGCACAATAATGAGAGTAAATTATTTCCCCTTTTGAATACTGTAGAAATCAGTTTAGTCTATCTCACCAGAGACGTGCATTTTTTTTTTTTTTTTGTTAAAAGAGTTTGGACACCAAACTCAATCTTATCATCGTCTTATTTTATGGCCACTTTTTTCCTGCTCAAATTATCCAAATTCAATCACAATAATAATACATGGAACAGTAGATAGCCAAGAATACCAAAATGAACTTGTTAACACTAAGTGCTTGTTTGGCACGTCCAAGTCAATAATTAGTTTTAACAGTACATTTTATGGAGTTCATAACTTTTCAACCATACATTTTATCAACTTTTATTGAAATCTACACACTTTTTGAAACAACAACTAAATGTTAACTTATAACGCTAAATATTCTTATTAAGAAACTGAATACCAACAAATAATCCTTTATTTGGATTATATTTCAACAGAAAGCCCTCAAATCCCTTGTAATATTTCTGGTGTCAATTATCCTCAGAAATCTCAGGACTTGGATATTCATTCAAGTCGGGTTTTTCGAAAAATCCGATTGAATTTGATTTAGTTGTGGATGCATGAAGAGCTGCATCAACTGTAGCGCCAACAACAGTAGCCTTCTTTCTAATGAAAGCAGCAGGCAAATCAGGAGGCTGATCATCATCTTTCACTATGCATTCAGGGAAGTTAAGCCTGGCAGTCGGGCTGCGGAGGTAGAACACGGCCGTGTCGTAGGCTCGGGCAGCGACCACGGGAGAAGAATAAGAACCAAGCCAAATTCTTGACCTTTTGTTGGGCTCTCTTATCTCAGCCACCCACTTTCCCCACTTTCTCATCCTTATTCCTCTGTAGGGTTTGTCTTGTCGATTTTGCCTTTGCTTTTTTGAAGAAGTACAAAAACCCCCATCCGTCTATAAGATTTACAGAAGAAATTAAAAACTATGTTAGATTATATGTATGTTTGTAAATAACCCTAAAGGAAAAGTACAAAAATCTTGTGAAGAAGAGAATCTCTTATATATATACTAGTCTATTGCACGGGCAATGTGATTACCGAGGTATTGTTAGCGTTTCAAAAAAATATATTTAGCCCCATTTTCTGGTAGCATTTTCGTAAGTATTGAATGCATAATATAGTTTCTTTTGACACTTAATAGTCAATTATTTGAATGAGATCTACTAAAATTATGCAATAAAAAAACAAAAGTTCAAGCTTCAAGTATATGTCATTTTAGAAAGAAAATCAAATAATAAAAATGAATGAGATATGACATTGAATTTTACAATATAAAAAATAGTGAAATCCTAGACTGTTGGGAAGTAAACTTGATTTTAGAGTAAGTAATATGCGTTTAAGAATTTTGCTCATAGGCCCAATTCAAAGGCCCAACAAAGTCTAACATTTCTAGAAAGATCTTATAGAATGATCTATGTAAATATCTATGTAAAAGATGTGGTCATAAGTGTAGATTCTATCTAGAGTATTCTAGGAAAATATCTAGTCCAAATATAAGATCTAGAAGTCTCATGAAAATATATGGACTAGAATTCTCTAGATTAATGTGTGGTCTAGAAGTCTCATGTAAGCCCTATATAAAAGGGTAGAATCCCTCCATTTTGTAACAACAAGTCAAGTCAAGTGTTGTAAGTTTTGAAGTTGAGAAATATAAATTACTTTTACTTACTTCTTCCTATTAGTGTTTTCCTTCCTCTCAAGCCTTAGCCAAATCAAGTTCCTAAATCTTACTTTCCTCCAATAAAGTGGTATTAGAGCCCCAATGTCCTTGTAAAAAATGGCAAGCGGGATGATTCCTTTTCAAGTTCCTCAACTCAACAAGGATAACTATGACAATTGGAGCATAAGGATGAAGGCATTGCTTGGGTCGCGAGATGCCTGAGAGATCGTAGAGAAAGGCTACATGGAGCCACATGACGAGGTCACTCTATCCCAAGCACAAAAGGATAGTTTGAAGGATGCAAGGAAAAAGGATAAGAAGGCGCTCACCCTCATCTATCAAGCCTTAGATGAAGGCATGTTCGAGAAAGTAGCTTGTCCTACTACGAGTAAGGAAGCATGGGAGATCTTGCAAAACTCTCATAAAGGAGTTGAGAAGATGAAAAAGGTTCGACTCCAAACACTTCGAGGTGAGTTTGAAGCTTTACGTATTGGCCATTGTGAACCAATTAAAGAGGAATGGAGAAAAGATGAGCGAGACTCGAGTAATTGAGAAGATATTTAGGTCTTTAGATTCTAAATCTGACTACATAGTTTTAGCCATTGAGGAATCTAAAGATCTAGATAGTATGAGTGTTGATCAACTCATGGAATCTTTACAAGCCCATGAGGAAAGACTAAAGAAAAATGTGAAAGAAGAGCCATTACAGCAAGCTTTTCAAACAAAGCTCACCTTGAACAAGGGTGAAGGAAAGTTCAGCAATAGGAGAAGCCAAAGAGGAAGAGGACGTGGCCAAGATCAAGGAAGAAGTGCAGTCTACAAGGAGGAAAGAAACCAAAACTCGTTTTTCACTAGAGGTTATGGAAGAGGAAAAGGTACGAGGCAAAATGAAAGGCCAAGGTATGATAAATCTCAAGTTAAATGTTACAATTGTCAAAAATTTGGCCATTATGCTTTAGAATGTAGAAATGGTACTAACCAAGTTAAGGAGAAAGCCAACTATGCTAGTCGAGAAAATGAAGTGGATCCTACACTATTGTTGGCATACAAAGGTGAAGAAAGCAAGAAAATAAACACTTGGTACTTGGATATGGGAGCAAGCAACCATATGTGCGGAAGAAAAAACATGTTCGTGGAGCTCGATGAATCGGTAAGTGGCAATATTACTTTTGGAGATGAATCGAAGATCCCCGTGAAAGTCAAAGGTAAAATCTTGATTCGCTTGAAGAATGGTATGCATCAATTTATCTCAAATATCTACTATGTGCCTAATATAAAGAATAACATTCTGAGCTTGGGACAACTCTTAGAGAAGGGCTATGATATTCATTTGAAAGATCATAATCTTTCAATAAGAGATTAAAGAGAAAATTTGATTGCTAAAGTCTCTATGACAAGAAATAGAATGTTTGCATTAATCATTCAAAATGATGTTGCTAAATACTTAAAAGCTTGTTTTAAATATTCATCTTGGCTTTGGTACTTGAGATTTGGGCATCTTAATTTTGGCGGCTTAAAGTTGTTAAGTAAGAAGAAGATGGTGAAAGGTTTACCTCCAATAAATCATGCGGATCAATTATGTGAAGGATGCTTACTTGGGAAGCGTTCGAGGAAAAGTTTTCCAAAAGAAGCATCTACATTAGCTAAGAAGCCGCTAGAACTTATACACGCAGATGTTTGTGTGCCAATCAATCCAAGCTCTCTCGATAAGAACAATTACTTTGTTCTCTTTATTGATGATTTTAGTAGAAAGACTTGGGTCTATTTTCTCAAACAGAAATCGGAAGTTTTTAGAACTTTCCAGAAATTTAAGGCTCTTGTTGAAAAGGAAAGTGGCTATAGCATAAAAGCCATGAGATCGAATAGAGGATGAGAATTTACCTCCAAAGTGTTTGAGAAATATTGTGAGGAAAATGGAATTCGTTGCCCATTAACGGTTCCATACTCTTCACAACAAAATGGAGTAGTCGAAAGAAAGAATAGATCAATTCTTAACATGGCTCGATGTATGCTTAAAAGTAAGAGATTGCCCAAAGAACTTTGGGCTGAAGCTGTTCATTGTGCTGTATACATGTCTAATCGATCGCCTTCAAGAAGTGTGTGGAATAAGACACCACAAGAAGCATGGAGTGGAAGAAAGCCCAATATCTCTCACCTGCGAGTATTTGGGAGTATTGCATATGCTCATGTACCGGATCAAAAATGGTCCAAGCTAGACGACAAGAGTGAAAGGTATGTCTTTATCGGCTATGACTCTCACTCCAAAAGCTACAAGCTATATAATCCAAGCAAGGAGAAGATTATCATAAGTAGAGATGTCGAGTTCGATGAAGGAGGAGCTTGGGATTGGGGTGTCCAAGAAGATGACTATAATTTCTTACCATTCTTTGAGGAAGAAGAACAAGAGAATGAACAACAGCAAGAGCCTACAAGTCCACCTCCATCACTGCTCATAGAGATGCTTCACCAGCATCTTCATAAGGAGAAAGCTCAAACGAAATGACACCACAGATAAGGAGCCTACAAGAACTATATGAGGTAACATAAAATCAAAATGTTCTTACACTCTTTTGTCTTTTTGCTGATTGTGAGCCAATAGGGTATGAAGAAGCAGTGCAAAATAAAAGATGGAGAGATGCCATGGATGAAGAGATAAATGCTATTAAAAAGAACCATACATGGGAGCTGGCTACTCTTTCCAAAGGAAAAAGAGAAATCGGAGTCAAGTGGGTTGTATGCACCCCCGTCGAATGTGGAACTAAGTTATCGAAGTATGATGAATGTGAAAAAGTAGATCCAACACTCTTTAAGAGTCTTGTCGGGAGTCTAAGATACTTAACATGCATAAGACCATATATCCTCTTTGGAGTAGGGCTCATCAGTCGCTACATGGAGACACCTACCATGACCCATATGAAAGCTGCAAAGAGGATTCTTCGCTACATCAGGTGTACGCTTGACTATGGCTTAATCTATTCATCATCTAATGAATTCAAACTTGTTGGCTATAGTGATAGTGATTGGGGCGGAGACATTGACAATAGAAAGAGCACTACTGGATATGTGTTCTACTTGAGCAACACTGCATTCACTTGGAGCTCGAAGAAGCAATTGATCGTGGCGCTATCTACATTTGAAGGTGAATATGTTGCAGCTACATCAAGTGTTTGCCATGCAATTTGGCTTAGAAACTTGTTGAAGACACTTGGAGTCTCACGAGATGAACCGACTGAGATCCATGTTGACAACAAATTAGCACTGGCATTGGCAAAGAATCCAGTATTTCATGATAGAAGCAAGCATATTGATACAAGGTATCACTTTGTAAGAGAGAGCATTGCAAAGAATGAGGTGCACTTGAAGTATGTAACCTCTCAATAGCTGATCGTCGACATTTTCACTAAGCCATTCAAGCATGACGTGTTCCGCAACCTAAGAACTTTACTTGGAGTAGCAAAATCAAGTTTAAGGGGGGATGTTGGGAAGCAAAATTGATTTTGGAGTAAGTAATATGGACTTAAGAATTTTGCTCATAGGCTCAATTCAAAGGCCCAACAAAGTCTAACATTTCTAGAAAGATCTTCTAGAATGATTTATGTAAATATCTAAATAAAAGATGTGGTCATAAGTGTGGATACTATCTAGAGTATTCTAGGAAAATATCTAGTCCAAATATGAGATCTAGAAGTCTAATGAAAATATATGGACTAGAATTCTCTAGATTAATGTGTGGTCTAGAAGTCTCATATAAACCCTATATAAAGGGGTAGAGTTCCTCCATTTTGTAACAACAAGTCAAGTCAAGTGTTGTAAGTTTTGAAGTTGAGAAATTTAAGTTACTTTTACTTACTTCTTCCTATTAGTGTTTTCCTCCCTCTCAAGCCTTATCCAAATCAAGTTCCTAAATCTCTCTTTCCTCCAACAGTCCAAACAAAAGTGTCTCTTGATGAAGCTTGAATTTTGAAGGATCTGCAAGTTCCATAATGTTATAATGTTATCACGATGAGAAACTTTTTTCCATGAATAAGAAATAGAAAGTTAAACGTCGATTTAGATTAAGTAAAGAGAATAATAGTATTACCATTTGAGAACTTATCATCATGCGACGAGGTTTCCAGACTCGAATCTGCAAAACATAGCTTGATCAAAATGTAATATATGTGCATTCTCTTTATATGAATGTTCAAAGTAAGCACTGGAAACACATAACAAAAACAATGGAAATTAACAAAAAAAAAAAATTCGGTTATGAAATGTTGCATACTCCATGAAACTAATTCCTAAAGAAACATAAAGTAATATTTGTAATCTATTTTTTTTTTAAATACGGGCATACATATATTGGCTCTAAAGTAAGAATTAAAACTACACACAGAATTGTACTTTGCCATTCATAAAGTCATGGAATCTTAGTTCTATATAAACAAATAAAACAAGCAAACATAAAATAGATACGGTTTACATTAACCTAAATTCATGGCATAAAAGTCAATTTTGGAGGGATGAAACAAAAGAACTTGAAAGAAGAATTCCATTTTGTACCTTTACAATTGTACCGGTAGTTGCAAACTTTATCTTCCCATTATTAGGATTCCTTTCCACTAAACAGGGGTTAAATATAGAAGTTAAACACCTACATATAAACTAAGATCCAAAGTTATGATTTTAAATAACTTTAACTTGAAAAATGAGAGACCTCTTCAATACTTTTACTTCTGGAATTGAATTTCACGAATACATAAAATCATTTGAATAATTTTGGTGGCTATAACTACTTTATGGTTCTTAAATTTACAACCACAAGAACTCCTTTCACTGAACAAGTTTTTCTTTTACATTTATGAGACGGTAAAGTGTACAACTGAAAGTTGTGTAGCATATGGAGAAAGAGAAGTTAAATAAGCTCCTGTAAAAGCCTTAGAGCAATGAAATACATTTCCAACCTGATAATAGATAATTACTGTTTATAGACTCTATATGTTTACTTATAAAAGAAATTTACTAAGAATAATAAGATATTTTCTACCACAATAAAATAAAATATTTAACCCCTTGGCTCACTTTGTCATTTTATTTTGTCTAGAAGAAAAGATGGACCAACTTTCACGAACTTGCAAGTTAGTGTGCAAATGTTTCAGTATCTATCAGAGAATAACTTCGGGTGTTTTTCCTAT
>CAIGRF010049703.1:24519-36527 GCA_903798235.1 Fraxinus ornus
GCTAACAAAAAAATAAATTTGGTTGGACTTAGTTGGTTTCTTTAATTAATTTGGTAATTTGTTTATTAAAAAAAAATTCGGTTCTTATTCGATTTTTCGGTTCTCGGTCTAGAACCGAGAACCGACCCAAACCCATCGGTTCTCAATTCGGATACTCGTTCGGGTATTTAACTTATGAAGAACAGCTCGGTTCGGTTCGGTTCGGTTCGGGTTCGGGTTCGATTCGGTTCGGGACTTTTGTCCAGCCCTAACAAAATTTCTTGGAAGGACCTCTGTCGAATGACTCTAATGCCCTTGTTGCGGTTAGAAGGTGGTTTATTCTCATACTAGAATTTTATGCCAGTCACAGAAAAAATATTAAAATAAAGCAAAAAATGAATTAGGGCTAATTAATAGGAAAATTTACCATTTAATATTTTTAGTTAAATACTATTTTAAATGTAGGAATAAATGGAAAATTTTTAAAAGTCATATTTCAATTTATTTTCCAATAATTTTAATTTTTAGATTTTACAATTATTATCTTCAAATTATAGTCAATTTAGAATGATTCAGTATAGTTGATGTCTAAGTTTATAAATTTTGGAAAAATAAAAATTTAGTTTTGTAAATATAATTTGCAATGTTAAAAATTTGAAAAATGTAAGGTTAAATTATACATTGTAATATTCTTAAATTAAAAAATGTCTTTTTATTGGTCAAACTTTAAAATAAGTAAATAATTTATTTTGACAATAACTCAAACCATTTCTACTTTGAAAGAAGGATGAAAATGTAACTTGCAAGTTTAAATAGATATGTGAAAAGCACACCCTTGAAGATTATGTAATTGCTCACTTAGCAATGAGATGAAACGAGCAATTTTTTTCAAGCCATAACATTACTTATAAGTTTAAACAAAAATCTTTAAGCTTCTGTAGTGAATTTAAAAAATTAAGCAAACAAAAGAAATATATAAATTTATCATGAAGTATAACCTTAATGCATATCAGTTGAAGTCATTAGAAACAATATATACAGGACCAGTTTCTAAACTTATTTCCTTTCTTTATAATCAAAATCTGAGGCTAAAGTGCAAGTAAAACATATATTTGACAAAGTTGTATAGGCATATTGGTTTTATCATGATAGAACATTGAATTCCTGGGCCCCTCGTGCGACCTTGATAAACACGTCTTCTAAGGTTGTATCAGCCAAACCCCAAGCATGAACTGTGAATCGACTCTTTGCATTCTCAACAGCTTTGAACACTTCAGAAATGATTATCTCCTGCTTCGGCAACTCAAACTTTTGTGTCCCGGAGATTTGATATATCTTGTTGGCATTTGGAGAGAGATGTCGTACCAAATTTTCTACTTCTTCCTCGTGATTTGAGATTGTAGTCATTGTAAACACGTATGATCCTCCATATCTTGCCTTTAGCTGAAAATAAAAAATAGCATAAAGGTAAAAGCTTAAGTTGGAGCAAATATCAGTCTCAAACCTTCCATAGCATACTAGTTCAGAAGATGCATATAAACACACAGCATCACTGACTTGTTAGCTAAAACTATAAGGTTACCTCTTTGGGGTTTCCAACACACTGCAAGCTGCCATCCACAAAAATACCCAGACGATCACATAAATGCTCTGCCTCTTCCATTGAATGTGCTGAAATATTACGAAAAGGTGTATCAGTTTGCATGTTTGAGGGTACGTGCAAGAGCATGTACACAGATGGAGGGTGGTGATGGGGGTGGGGGGAGAGAGCACGTGCATAGGTTTGCACGGGGAAAAGAGAGTATGAGAGTGTGTACTTGTGAGAATTATTGCTCTATTTTGCTTTGCACGCTTTACAACATTCCACAACATTTTTCTTGATGCGGGATCCAATCCAGTACTTGGCTCATCCATATACACCACCTTCAAAACATTCAAGAATAATTCTTACTGAAGTGTTAAAGAGGACTAAAATCTGAATGACAAACCAGAAGAGAAGGATAAGTATGTACACATACTTTGGGATCTCCAATAAGTGAAATTGCGACACTAAGCCTCCTCTTCATACCTCCACTATATTTCCCTGCTTGTTTGTCCGCAACACCACCATGAAATAGGTTCACACTCCTCAGAGATTCTTCGACCGCCTAAATCATAATAGAAAAACCTATCGCATTATAGTACTGATAGAGATCCTATTAGATATACTATACAAATACTTTCCTTTTTTAGATTCTTATTTTAGGAAAAGTTACTTATTAAATTTTCTATTATTTTATTAGTTGTTTCCTACTTAAATTAGTTTGAACCCTATATAAAGGAGGCGTAGACATTGAATAGTTAAACTTGATTAGTGAATAAGCTCATACTTTCTCCCTCTGAATTCTCTATATTCTCCCCCCATTCTTCTCTCTTTCTCCCTCTCTTCCTCTTTCTTTCTCAATCCCGTTCTTCTTCGGTTGTGTTTTACGCCAAATACATATACATGAGCAATTTATCAATCCAAGTTTTATGATGATTATAGTACATATACGTGTAATTTGTTTTCATTTTTGCTTTCCCCGGGATTTCATAATCACCACTTACGTGATTAGCTTAGCTAACTCAGTGTTAGATTGAAGATGATATAGACTTACTTGGTTTAAAGCAGCACCTTTAAGATTTTTAAGCCTTCCGTAGAAAAGTAGATGCTCCCTTCCTGTTAGTGTTTCCCAGAGTAGACTGTGTATCGTTCGCTAATAAGTACATAGAATGTGCATGAAGTGATCTCCAAATGCATAAACTTAAGAGGATAAAAAAGAAAAAAATTGTCATCTTCACAATGTTGATGCTTACTCGTGCTGAGGACATACGCCCATGCTGGTGTATATTTGATCCATATCCGTCCGTATATCAAGTCCCTGAACGTATGCAGCACCCGAGCTTGGCTTTATGAGCCCAATCATCTGTCAACAAACCTATGTTAGTCAGAAGTTGATCTTTTAGCAAAATGAAAAATACAAGGTTTCATGGATATATATAAATAGTAACGAACCAAGACTGTTAACTGACCATATTGATAAATGAAGTCTTGCCGGCACCATTAGGACCAAGCATGCCAAAGCATTCCCCTTGTGGCAGAGCAAGTGATAACCCCCTCACGGCAAATTTTTCCGGGTTCCCGTCCCTCCCTGGATATACCTTTTGGAGGTCATCGCAAATAATCGCATGACTGGTACTTGATTCTTGTAGCAACTGTTCGACCTTCTCCCTCTAAAAGAAAAATAAAAGTTCAAGAGGATAGAAATAAAGGAAATAAAAACAGAAAACTAGAGAAATTTGCTTAACATATATCTTCACGATATAAATAATTACAAACATCTCAATGTCATATATCTTTTAAGTGATATAACTAATGTGACATGTTGAAGGTAAAATTTAAATAAATAAATATGTTTAATCATTGAAATCTTAAATTTTTAGATAAGCTGGTTTAACATGGTATGTAGAAGTCTTGAGTGCAAGTCTCACCCAACTTTTTATATAAAATTATGCACGTATTGCATTTTAAATATATTAATGTGTACCCTTTTTAATAACTTTAAGCTTTTAAATGGATAAGTTTAACACAACACATCATATTACCTCCTGGACAACATCAAGTTTCTCCATCTCAACAAAACCTTTAGACCCCTGCTTTTTGAAGCTAGGTTTCCGGAAGGATTTTGAGCGCTTATTTTCATGCTTCCACAAGAAAAATAAAGGATTTCTTCCCGATGATTCGACTTGATCTGCATAATATGCTACACCAAGTAAAACCAACCATTGCACTAACATAATGATTAAGACTTCTCTCATCCCATTTTTACTATCGTTTAAATCTTTCCATCTCATGCCATCAGTTCCCATATAATTTCCAGTAAATGAATATTGTGCAAACTCATACAATCCACGATAAAGTGAAAATCCTGGATATAACTCCATAGCAATAATCCCAGCTCCTGCAATATTACAAGATCAACCTTGTGATGCTAAGAGAAGACAAAACTATTCAGAACAGAAGTGCAGTAGTGAGATAAGATACTACGCTGAAAATAACAAAGTCAAAACATAATAGATTGAATGATTAACAGATCAGAGTTCATTTCCATTCTGCCTACAAGTCGGTTTTAGATTCTAGCAATCAATTGCAAAGAGAAAGGATATGAAAAAACATCTACTCCATGGTATTGTGATGTGCCAAAGATCCAAGAAGTACATTAATGGTAGGTTGTCGTTAGAAAGAATTTTAGTTTAAATACCATATTTTGGCAAAATGAACGTGACATTTTTAGCTATAGAAAACTCGAGGTTTTTTTTTTTTTATTATTATTTTTGAGGGCGTGAAGGGTAGGGAATTGAAAAGCCTTATTACACGAAAAAATATAGAAAGAAAGTGAACCTTCAAGTCTTCAGACCCACAACAGTGATAATATATAGACAATTGTGCCTCCATTCTCCATGTAGATCAATAGGAATCCATGATTTTAACATTTGATTTGAAAATAAAATAGCACATGGTATAAAACTTTCCATTTTCATTATGCTCAGTATTAGGTTAGTGATTAGTCATGTCCAAAGGATGAAGAACAAAAACTGGGCATGTATCAATGAAGCATAATTACTATAGTTAATGAATTTTTGACTTACTTGGGAATGAAGTGTCTTGGAGAAAGAATTGGAAAAGAAATCCACCCAAGAGTCCGGAACCGAAAACCATCATATACCCCACAACTGTAGGAATTTTATGTGTATCAGATAAGTGTGCGAGACAATTTATCACAAAAAATAAAACAGGTATACTCATCATAATAAATAACGATGAGTAGCTAAGGTCAAACCTGTAGTAGTCTTCACATTAGAAAACAAATCAGCAACCAGAAAAGCCGCCGACACTTGCAAGTTTATGTAGATGAAATAAAACACGAACTGGATGCTATAATCATTTAGAGTGAAGAATTTTAATCCTGAAAATAAATTTTGTCTAAGTAACTTGAATGGATATCAAAAGGGAACTATGATTGTTTTTTAATATATAAGTGTTTTAGAACTTGATAGACTGTATTATTACCTATGAGTGAACCAAAAATAACAAAGCATAACATGTAGATTGAAGAAATTAAAAGGAAATAAGCATAAGAAATCATCCAATAAGGCCAGTCGCCTAGCCCATGCATTTTCATCATGATTCTTAGTCTTTGTTGCTTCTCATAAACCAAAGATGTCAGTACAACCTGCAACAAAAAATATTAACAATTTATAATGTAGCATAAAGCTAGAATAAACAATTATATACTATTAAATACGGTTAGGGTAAGCCCCTTTCATCCATCCAAAACTGTTCGCAAGTCTTTCAGCAACAGAACCAAACAGAGGGAGCTGTGTTCCCTCACAAACTAGTACAGCGAGTTATCATTAGGTTCAGAATTCTAAGACTATCATATAAAAAATATAGCATTAAACTGCACATGTTTAGCGATGGATCTTCTGAAGATAGATAAAGTTAACGCAGGTTTAAATAAAAGTTTCTATACTGTGTTATTTTATCAAGAAAAGATATAACTAAAATAAGAATAATAGTGGTAAGATAGTGGGAAAAATGCATCCATGAAAAGATTGATTTAAAATAGAACTTATCATGAAGGAACAAATATAATTAACTTACTGGGAACAACTGAAAGATAACCCACGAAAAAAATAGTGGCCCAAGCAGAGATGAGAAATCCAGCCTAAGTTCTGTTTCAGGCTTTGGCATTTCTTTCACAAACTCAAAAAGCATTTGCACTGAAGGTCCAAGCAAAAACTGGAGGTAGGCATTTGATATCTGCGTATGCATATGCCAATATTAGTATTCTTTAATTCCAAATTGGATTATTCTAGACGAACATAAAGGGGTACATAAGGGTGTCCATAATGGACAACCGGCACCTCTCTATTGGAGGGGGCGCCTGGTGGCCCGGCGCCCCCTCCAATAGGGGGGGTGCCGGGTGTCCATTATGGACACCCTTATGTAAAGAGTTGTGTTCCTCTAGCATAACCCTACCTAATTTCACATGATAGTAAAAATAACACAATTTAATACTTCATTAAGAATTTAGGATCAACAGCTCACGGGCTTTTAACCGAACCCTGTGTTTTCTCTTCTCCTATATTAAGTCAGATGAGATTGTTTAAGCTAAGATATCTCATACACGTATCAGATAAGATTGTAACTAAACATTGTGTTTTCTCTTCTCCACTTTAAGTTAGGTGAGATTGTTTAAGTTAAAATATTTGATACAAGTAAAATATATTTCATAATCTCGTCAAAAGTTTAGACATCTCAAAAGAAGTGCACTTAGCCTGACAGTTCACAAATTCAGACTCAAGTCAAATTGAAAATTTCCAATATTTACATGTACAATGAAAGCAGACAAGGATAGGAACTAGGTACCAAGTTTACTGAGCGAGGCACCCGCGTCAATCCAAGAGGCTGATTGCCAGAATCATTCTTATATGTAGAATTGTACCATATACTCACATTGAAATTATTTGCATTTGAGTTTAAAAAATCATAGGCTGTTAAACAAAAGCAAAGAGTGAGGTAAAGTCACACAATAAACTGGTAATTTTATATGCACAAGTAAAATATTTAGTGCACAAACCTGCTAAAATCTCATTAATCTTCCTTTCTTTATTTCCTTTACGATAACCCTTGTATAGCTCATCATTAATCTCTGAAGAACTATTACGCCATAATTGTAAACCAGGAACACAACTTACATCTGAATTTTAGACGAGAGAATTTTAGACAAGAGAAATGAAAGAATAATGTAAATGTTTTAGAGACAAACATCAGAGAGATTTTCAACTAGTTATGTGTCTATATTAGTTATTCCTGCATGCATGGTTATGCAAGAGCAGGCATGTAGGACAACACACAGAATGCATATTATTAATGACGTTTAGTAGCAGGAGAGTGAATTTTTTTACAATATTCTCAAAGCAAAGACCATTCATACCAAGGCCGTTTAAAAATACATTGAAATAAATGACTATATCTTTATCTGATTACTGTTTCTGAAAGTTAATAAAATCTAGAGAATAATACAATATTTGTAAATATTACCTTGTTGAAATGCAGCAGAACCAATTTGAAGTGAAACAGGAAATTCAGAGTTTGGAGCACATTGAGATTGAACATAATAGACTGGAAGATTTGAAAAGAAGGCTGGCTCAAGAAAACTGGAAACCTGAGTCTTCGACTCGGAACCCTGGATTAATCAAGAGGTCACAATAAAGACAGTGTATATACATCACGTATAGGCAATAAGCAGTGTTGATGAGAGAACCTCATCACTGATTTTAAAAGAACTCAAAAGAAGAAGGGACAAAAAGAATAAGAAAGACAACTAACCAATGGATAATCTGCAAGGCTGAACAGAATATCAGAGGAATTTACATTAAGAGGTCTCCTTGCAAACATCTTTGCCGCCACACCTATCAGGATGTAGTCGTACATGAATTAACTTGATCTTTTACTTGCAGAAGACAAGTATTTAGCTGTCCCAATAAATCAAATTACTTAGAATGAAGGAAGGCCATACCTAGTCCAAGTGTTTGATTATTTCCAGTCAAAAGCATGGTTACAGGACATGAACCTGTTGTCTTGCATGATTCATCAGACAAGTCTGAATATGAAATAAAATCGGTTCTTACTGCACGATAACGTTGTGCCGGTATTTGTAATAGAGGCGGCCATTCTGGTGGGTGAGGAATGGCACAGGTGACCACTTGGTCCAGAGTCGAGTATTCAATCCCGCACTTCTCCTCACATTGACCATCACCATTAGTATCAACACAAGTGCAACCACACCTGTTTGAGGGTTTATCTAATTCTTTGTTGACCAGACTTTGAATCAGAACAAGCAACAGACAGAGGAAAAATGGAAATATGACGAGTCGAATATTAGTCCTCAAATTTCGTTTCTGCAATTGAAAGGGAAAAAATGAAACACTGTCATCACAAGCATTAAAAGGAATCAAAAATGATTTTTAAAGAGAAAATTCCTATTTTGCAATTCTTAACCTTGGAACTAGTGATGTGAATCACATTATCTAAGCTTATCAGTTAATAAATTGAGTCGATACAAAGGAATAAAAATCAGGAAAATAATCATAATAATACCAAATAAAGACCATGAGTTCAGAATAGATGTGACAAAATGGAAACATCAGCCTATCGGGTAACCTTGAAGCAGCATTATGTTTCTAAAATTGAAATAAACCATGTATGTGCACTAAAAATCAACCTATGTAATTGCAGATGCAGAAGTCGACAAAAATTAGAATTGTATTAATGAATACAAATGAACTAATAGAAGGAATCATACAATACAATTCTCACTTTCATAGAAGTGGCATGATACTATCAGTTACTACTAAATATGAAAAAGATATTTCCTCCAAATAATCCAGAATCTCTTAACCAATAAACAGCGAAATTAACCCGACCCACTAAAAGTTACACAATACCAAATTATTATGCCAAAAGTGCAAAAGTAGCAAATCAGTATTATTAATAAAGAAGCAGCAAAGGCATGGAACTATAGGCCAGAGAATTTGAACTTAAGATACAAAACACTAATAAAGTAGAAAACCCAAAAATTGAAGGGGAAAATCACACATAAAAACACAGTGTAGAAGTAAACATGCCTGAAAAGTCAAATTCTTCCTTAACAAAGCATCTGCCTGCGTCCAAAAGCTCGCCGGCCCATGTGATGCAACCTCCATTCTCTGTCTATGATTTGTGCGCGTAATTTCGTTAACAGGTGAATGGAAATTCAATTTCAGAGCAGAGATTTCATTTTTCTGTTTTCACTCAGACGGTTTTGAGATTTGCATTTTTCCACAGTTTTATATGGAATCTCGGGGGTGGGGGTGGGGGTGCGAGGGTGTAACGGGACAGAACGGAAGAGGAGTTGACAAAAATAACCTTTCACTTGCTGCGCAATTTCATGGAAGGATCCCATAAAATGACTAAAATGCCGTTCACGCGTTTGGTTAGTTTATTCAGGTACTACAGGTTCAAGGTCCTTGATTCAAGGACATGGGAAAAGACATGTTTGGGAGATATTATAAATAAATTATTCAAATTAGATTTATAAAAATAGAAGATAAATAAGTGGTTCGTAGTTATAGTTTCCTTGAAATATGTGGATAAAAAATGGTTCGAATATTTATAAACATGAGCCAACATAGTGTAAAATAAAAAAAGTAAAAGTAAATGGGATCGATTCACTTAATAGTATTAGGTTAAGAGGGTCTCATAACGCTTTCTTGTTTCTTCTCATCAGGGGCACACGCAGACGTTCAAAGTTTGGGGGGCACAATTGAACTTGCAAAGAAGTTGAGAAAAGTTTTACAATAAAAATATTTACATCCAAAAAAAATCATAAACCATGTAATTTTGCATTAAAATTTACATGAGATATGACTTTTTCAAATGTAACATTTCGAAAATGTTGATGTCATATTTCATATAAAATTTCCTAATAAAATAATGGAAATTACATTGGAAAATTTGTATTGCAAAAATAATAACTATGCATGATTGAATTTTTTAAAAAAAAAATGCGAGTTAGACGTCTTTCTTTAAGACTCACGTTTAATATATTTTTAAGTATTTTCGATATTTGTTAGACTATTCGATATGCTCATAATGTAGTTCTCGAAATAAGTTTTGAGATGATATAAGTCATTTGTAGATTCGATTAGCGTACAATCGTAGGAGAATTTTTAAAATTAGCTTGCTATAGAAATTCAAATTTATTGTGATTTTACCCCTGTTTAGTGGAGTTTAAAATTAAGTTTTTATTATATTTTGGTTAAAGCTAAATAGTTATGAATTCCATAAAATATGTTATCAAAATTAATTGTTAACTTTGATTTAGATTAAAATTTAGATTTCAATCGGATACCAAATATGATTTTTTAAAAAAAAAAAATCTCCAAAGTTGGGGAGGCATGTGGCCCCGGATCCCCCCGGGTCCGCCAATGCTTCTCATTGGAGTTATTTCACATAAATTCGTAGGATTAGAAAGAAAGGGAAACAAGCACCCTTGGAGATTGTAATACAACAAAAATTTGTATGTTATGTTTAAGAAGGATGGATAATTTCTGAAAAAGAATATATTGATTCTTTGTCAATTAGTTTGGATCGTAGACGAAATAATTTTCTTCACGGAGAACTCTTCCCAACAAAATATACAAGAATGTTATTGGAGTTAGAAAGTCTTAATTTGGGATGTATATTCGGAGCTTACATTGAGCATTGCAGCAAAACATTCGGTCGGAAGAGTTCAATATAAATGTCTAAACAAGTTTAACATAGTCATAAAATTGTTGAACTCTATAAAAATTACGTCAAAGTTGAATTGATCCAAATTTCACTTGTGACACACCATTAAATTACGGCGATTTATTATCCTCCTAACTTAAGGGTGCATGTCATAGATATTGATATGATCGGAAATATGTAACCAAAAAGTAAGAAAAAGTTATGGATGTGATAAGAAATATTATTTTATTGAAAATTGTGTGATTGAAAATGAATTTTGAAATAATGTATTTTGAAAAAAATATGTACCAAACAGGGGCTCAACTTTTCTTTGACTATTCTTCTTATACAATGTAATTGTCGCTATCTAATTAAATTCTAATCTAGATATCTAGTGCTAACTTACGCGTTGGAGTAGAATTAACTAATCCCCTTAATTCATTTGCTTGAACTTTCTCCTTGAGTGTTTATTTTATAAAATTTTCAACTATTTTTAAGTTTACGCGATAAATTAGAGGAACAATCATTATTTATTCCTTGTGACATTTTGTCACCATACCCACCCAATTAGTTAGTCATTCCAACTTAAGAAGAAATGACAACAATAATTTGAAAATTGGGTTTTAATCCCTTAAATTTGGTCAATGCTTAATCAATATATTAAATTAGTCAAATAATTAATCACACGTATTTGTACTTTAATTAACGGTAAATTATAATTTAGTCAAAGAAGAAGCTAAAATATGTATACTTACAAAAAGTATAATCGACTATGACTCAGCCAGTTTACTTAGCAAAAAAGAAACTTAAGAAGTCTTCATCATAAAGAACTATGTGCATTTAATTTTAATTTGAAAATTCTTTTCATTGACCTCAAATTTATTTGAGAATAAATTGTTGTTGTTGAATCGGATCAAAAAATACGAAGAGATATTTTTTATTATAATTTTTATGAAGAGATATTTCAATTCATATGACAGAAAATACTATAAATTTTTAATTTCGCATTTAATCCGATCCAATATTTATCTTTTCCATAATTAAAGTTCGGGCCACTTTTTAAATAAAATTACATAGACATTTTGACACTAAAGGAATATGTTGAAGCACATTCTACAAAATATATATGTCCAGATCTATGCATCTATTTCTTGGAAAAGAGTTCGCAGTTTCCTTCAATCTTTGATATGATCACAATTAATAATTAATTTGGTCAAAGGAAAGTATAAAATAGAATTCACAAAGTCTGTGGTCACAATTAGTGCCCCATGTTATTTGTCAACACAAATTTGATACACTTACAATTTTCAAATTTCTATGCCATCAGCCATCAATTTTTAATGTTTAAAGTCAAACAATTCACATATAAAATAACAATCTTCTTACATGTACATCAAATTTAACATCATTATAAGGTAAAAACTTTTTATATATTGATTTTAACAAAATTTTAAACAATCAATGACAAAAATTTTATCACATGTTCGAGTATCATAAAATAAAGGGCTCTATTGTGCACGAAGGAGGAACTAGTCCGTCCAAGCTTAAATGGGTATGAGGATGAGGCAATGTAACAAAAATAACCGACGAGACGGAGTGAGAATAGCCGATTCGTTTCATACCCGCCACATTGTCATCCATATAAAAGAGATATAAAGAGAAAGTAGGAGGGAGAAAAAAAAAAAAAAAAAAA
>CAIGRF010049703.1:39197-53063 GCA_903798235.1 Fraxinus ornus
ACACCAAAGAAACAATAAGGATATGGTTAATAAATTTAGAGTAGACATGTAAATTAAATGTAAGCAGCTTATATTGCTGAAATTGAAAAGAACTCGTGACTTGAGATATTTAACTTAAGTACACATTCCTTTATGAAGATCAAATGATTATTTCACCTGAAAGTATGATATGTCCCATATTCAAACTTGTTGAGTGAATAACTTAAGTTCCTTAACAAATCGTTCTAATTTTTTTGATATGGTCCGTTTTATCTTATGTACGCATCCGTCACAATGCAGTTTAATCTTCATAACCACCGTACTCGCCACGGGCTAAACAACCACCACATAATAAATATAATTCAATCAAAATATATAATAAAATCAAGTAATTGACATATTACTTAAATTGAAGTCAAGTGGGCAGAGCCCGAAAATAATACCTCTTTTGGTTTTTCATCCTCGGTCTTCTTTTCTTCTGCTTTCTTTTCAGATTTTTTCTCACCATCAGCCAACTCACATAACACTAAATACATTGAATTCAACAAGAAAAACAAAATTCAGATGAAAAATTCAAGGAGACAAGATTTTAACTTCATTTGTTCGTTCTGCTCTTACATAGGGTTTTGTAGTAATATAATTAGTCTTTTTTTTAAAGTTTTGGGGTCCACTCTGTGTTTTGGCAGGACGAACCACCTGATATTAATTATCATTTGTTTAGTAAGGGGTTTCAGTATGTAAACATATATATAGATTGACAGAGTAAATAAGTTCATCCGCAGTTGAATTTCTGGGTTTGATTATAATGAATTGGATAGGATTGTATGGAGTTTTTCTTCTTCTACTACTTCTATTCAACAATGGAGCATCACAAGCGATAATCAAGACTCTTCCGGGTTATTCCGGTGCTCTTCCATTCAAACTCGAAACCGGGTTAGTTCATTCTTTGTTTTCCTTTAGATACATAGTACTAGATGGTTGACAAGATTTTAACTTCATTCCCATGTTCAAATGATTGATTAGATACATTGGCGTGGGAGAAAATAATGGAGTACAGCTATTCTACTATTTTATTGAGTCGGAAAACAATCCTAAAACGGACCCTCTTTTACTTTGGATGAGTGGCGGACCTGGTTGCTCTGGTTTATTTAGCATCGTTTATGATATTGGTAATTTCTCCCAATAAATATATGTGAATTTTTGAAAAATATCTAAAGAGTAGAAGACCAAAAAAACAAACACTAAACACTAAGGCCCTCTTTGATTTGGGTTTATTTTCCATTTTTTGCATGTTTGATTGACTAAATTTTTCATGGAATTGGTTTTCCACACTTTCTTAGTTTTTGAGGAAATGTTTTTCCCATTGATTTGGTGGGAAAAAAAAATTTAGGCAATTTTTTTTGACAATGAAAACAAATTATATCCTCAATTGTAACAAATTCTATCACTTTAATGAACAATTTTCATGGAAAACAAACAAAAATGAATACCGAAAGATCTAAAATTTCAATATTTTCAAGTGAAAAATTATACAAATCGAACACAATTAATTAACAATTTTCAATAAAACAAGTTCTACGCAATTCAATTCCCTGAAATTCATTTTCTTTCCATCCAATTCCATTCTTGCAATCAAACGAACCCTAATTGAAGCACAAATCCAAGAACTAGGACCAAAAACACACAAATTGAAGATATCAAAATATGTGAAAAATGGAGGCATGAACACGTTGAAAAAACATTATTTGAAAGGCGACATTTTGCTCCCTTTTGGTTTATGTGATGCTTTAAGGACTCCTTGAGCAGATTAACCAAGTGTTTTAGCAAATTTGAGTAAAGCACAGTGAAAACCTGAGAAAGGAACAATGAAACTTTTGAAAATTCTGGATATTTGGTTTTGAGATAGATATGCTCTATGCCTCGCCAAGAACCCATCTTAACTAGGTATGAGGACGGAGTAAAGAAACAAAATACTCGACGGGACGACGGACGGAAATGGTGTCCCTACCTTGACCCACCCCATTCCCATTAATAAAGTAGACTTGCTTGATATCTTAACAATGAAACATACAAGTATTTCCAAATAAATATTACTAATTTTTTTATTTATAAATTATTTTTCTTACTTGTACGTAAATTTACTCAAAAGTGAATTTTTACAATAAGTATTTTTTATTTACAAATTTTTACTTATAAATATTTTTTTAGTTATATATAATTTTCTATGTATAACTAAATTTTTACCTATAACAAATCTTTTATTTAAATTTTAAATGCGTGTTTTAGTTATAAGTAATTTTATATTTATAAGTGAGTTTTTACTAATTCATAGCCTTTTTCTTATAAGTGAATTTTTACTTATTAAGACATTTTATATTTATTATTTATATTAAAATTTATGAGTAATTTTAGTTTCAAATATAAATGTATCATATTTGATATTACTATACGTTCAAACGTTAGGGGTGGGGATTGGAGGTTGAGGGTAAGGGTTGGGAGAGGGCTGGGGGTTACACATCTTGAGTCGGTTACATTAGTATGTGAGTGTTAATGGGGCACGCCAGTTCCCCTTTATGATTATTTTTTAAAAATATTAATTCAATTAATTATTATTAATCAAATAAATTAAACATCATAATTATATATTGTAATTATAAATTATTTTAAAACCTGAAAATAATAAAAATTGTGTTATACTATTTTTATACATAAATATTATAGGAAAATAATTTATTTTTTTAATTGGGGTGGGGTAACCATGTCAACAAGTCGAGCTGAGCCAAGCCGAGTCGAAATTTGAAGCTCAAGATCGACTCGAGCAAAAAAGGTTCGAGCTTTATTTGACTTGAGTCGAGTCGAGTAAAAGTTCGGTAAAAAATTGAGACTATAGTCGAGCGGGGCGAGCCGATCTGGCTCGATTTTTTTTTTTTTTAATAGGCGCAACTCGTCCGGGCCGATGAGCCACATAAGCTGGCTTGGGCTCGAGCTTTTGACCCAAAATGGGGCTCGATGGTTTCGAGCCACGAGCCGGCTAGGCTCGAGCTTTCCTGGGCCGAGCCACGGGCAGTTCGAGTCAATGTTGTGGAAATGAGGTCGTGTTGTTTAATCGATGTGTAGTGATATTACATTAGATAATACAAAAAATGACACTATACATCAAAAGAAAAATAAATGGATGTATGGTCATATTACATTAGATAATACAGAAAATGACACTATACATCAAAAGAAAAATTTAACTTATTTAGAAAAATATAATGGCAACTAAAGTTGATGGATTGAGGAAGTAAGTTCAAAATGAGAGGAATATAATGACAATTAAATTCAACTTTTGAATAAACTAAATTTAAGATTGTGTGGCCAGAAGCTTTTGTATATGGGGGTACTTCCACAAATACCCTTAATTCCATGGTCCTTTTGAAATATTATTATAGACATGGGGCTAGAATATGGAGTACTGTAAATTTTATCATTAAAAACAGAAATTAGAAAATAGATGAATGAAAAAAAATCCATATCTAAACCCTCCAAATTAATCAAATTTTAAATGATAAAGAGGAAATCTTGCACAAATTAATCAAGACCAAACCTAGTATATATTAAAATTTGGATTTGTATGAATTGGATTAAGCTAGTATATATGAAAAATCAATTTTGGATCAGTTCAAGTGGTGCATGCAATGTGTTTATGAAAATGTAAATACAAATTTGAGAATGATAATAGTGATATTCTTTGTTACTTTTTTTAAAAAAAGTCACAATCTTTTGGATCAACTAAAGAGATGCTCGCATATGTGTGTATCAAGATTTAAATATGAATATGAATATGAATTCAAACCTTACTTTATCTTATAAAGTGAGATAATGTAATACTTTCTTGGACATTCGCATATGAATTCACGTGGTGGAATTTAAAAGTTACATACTTTGTCACCTTTTTATTAAAAAAAGCACCATTTCATTTGTATTCTTTTTGCATGTATGGATAAAATTAACGGCTTTTTGTATTATGAGGCAAATGGGAACAAGATAACAAATTTCAAACGGATAAAATAATTGAAATTATTATCCCAATAAAATGTACTTGCAACAACCATTGTTAAAAAATAAATGTCACTTTCTTGTTAAAAAAGTATCATATCATATCACTTTTTTTTTTAAGAAACTAAATTTTAACAATGTTTTAAAGAGACTAAGCTGTAATTATTGTCATTGATTAGCAATTCGATCAATAAAATAATTGGTGTATCCTTATATTTACATATAAGCTAAATTTAAAAACAATTTTATAAAGTTCAAAGCGTATATCACTTTAAAAATGTGACACACCATCTCACTTTTTTGAAGGAGCTAAGGTATAGCATTGCTAAAAAGTATCATATTTCATAAAAAAAAGTGACGTATCATAGTCCCTTTAAATCAATATTCTTGTGATATGATTAACTTCCAATCATGTAAAGAGCTAAAAGTGATTCATGTGGTATGATTAACTCTCAATCCTATAAAAAGAGGAAAGAAAGACTATTAAACGAAAAGTGTCAGAAATTCAAAAAAAGAGTTACAAATACTCAAAAAAAAAAAAAAATGAAAAAAAAAAATCAATTGGTGGGCTTTCGGGGTTTCAAGCATAATTAATTTGAGAATTTGTAGTTCTAATTAATTTTAAGTGTATTAATCTAATGTTTTATTTTTTTTGTGTAGTGAGCCTAATTTTCCCATTGCATATTGATTTTGGATCTAGGATCGGACCTAGATTATACGTGTCTCATGTAGATATTGGAAAGGGAAAATTTACATAATCCCACGCGCACATTTTGTACTCAACTTACTTGTAAAATGCATATTTTAAAATTTTTATTTTTTGATATTAATAGCCTTTTGATATTGAATATTATTATTTTGATCCCTCAAATTATTCTCATAATCACCCCAATTGGTGAGCTTGTATGTACGTAGGTCCATATACTTTTGATATTGAAAATTTTGATGGAAGCTTACCATCTATTCTCCTAAATCCATATTCTTGGACCAAGGTGAAAAAATATCTCCTCCATGCATTTTTCAAGTCATATATGTATGTCTTCCATTGCTTTCTACCTTTATAATATGATAATTAATTTTCAGGTTGCCAATATTATATTCATAGATGCACCTATTGGTACCGGATTTTCATATGCAAACACTTCACAAGGTTATCCTTCCTCGGACATCAAATCATCAAAAGATATTTACACATTTCTTAGGAAGGTTAGTTGACATTATTTATCATAGATATTTTATTACTAGGTGGAAATTGAGGCAATAGAAAAGTACAATGTGAATTGTGAAACTTACAAGTAGTCGTTGCACATTTGCACGTATACGTACTCTCCCACCTTATTTTTGGGTTAGTGAACTAACACTATATTGAGAATAATGCTATGCAGTGGTTATTGAATCATCCTATGTTTATTAAAAATCATCTATATGTTGCGGGTGTATCCTATGGAGGCAAACTTACTCCAATGGTTTCCTTGGAAATACTACGAGGTAGTATATATAAAATATAAAATAGAAACTTACAAGATTCTATTTCGATATTTTCTTATCCACCTATTAAGCTTGATTAAGTTGTTAGTCTTGATCATAATGCAGGAAATGAAGCACGACTTCAACCACAAATGTCATTCCAAGTATTGATTAGCTCATGCAAATATACAAATTTCTCCTTATTTACTTCCCAATACTATAAAATATATATTTCGTGTTAATAGTCGAGTACCTTTGAAATTGATACAGGGATACATTATTGGCAACGGACTAACGGATACAAACATTGATTTTAATGCACGAATTCCATATGCTCATCGCATGGCACTTATATCTGATGAATATTTTGAGGTAAACTTTTTTATTAATTATTTTGACGATAAATGCAACATATTGCTTCTTATCTCATTATTTTTATTGACACAATTTCAGTTAGCAAAACTTAGTTGTGATGGGAAATATTACAATCATGATCCAAATAATGTGCAATGTTTATATGCCCTTCAACGGATCCAAGAGGTAATCATTTCTTTTTATTTTACATCGTATTTTTTAATTTTATTTTTCATTTCTTTAACATTTTTTTATGGTTATAGACACTAAAAAAGTGCTATTGTAATCAAATATTGCAGTGTTTAAGTAATATAAACCAAGTTCAAATTTTGGATGAGAATTGTGGATTTGCAGCAAGAAAACCAGATGACTTTGGATGGGATCAAACATTTTGGGGAGACAATTCAATCGACCATTTTGTCCTCCCAAATGCAGAACAAGAGTGCCAAGTAACTTAATCAATCCTCTATTTATATATCCGTAGACATTGGCTTAATATTTATTTTTCTACAAATTATGTTAAGAATTACGTTGTCACTAAAGAATGAAATTTATAAAATTATTTTTGGTAGAAATTTTTTTTTTTATCTTAACAGTGCATCCTGAGTCTCACTAACATTTCTTTTACAGAATATTTTTGCAATATCTAATTATTGGGCAAATGATCCGACTGTTCAAGAAGCTCTTTATATTAGAAATGTACGTTAAATAGAAAAAGATTAAAGATTTAGAATACCTTATTATGTGCTAGCTATCAACAAAAACGGTATATTGATCATAATATTTATAGTAATATCGTAATTTGATCACTAGGGAACGATAACAAGGTGGAAAACATGCTATGATGGAATATCCTATGAACAGAATGTAGCGAGTGTTCTTGAATATCATAAAATTTTGATCAAGAAAGGATACAATGTTTTGGTATACAAGTAAGTCTTATAAGTTTCTTTCTTAAATAGAAGTTCCGACTTAATTTGTTCGAAGTTTAATTTAATCGATCAACGTATATTTTGGTTTACTATTAAAGTTTCTTTCTTAAATAGAAATTCCGACTTAATTTGTTCGAAGTTTAATTTAATCGATCAACGTATATTTTGGTTTACAATTATTGAAAGAGCATTAAGCAAAACATTTTACCATACAAATATGTAAATTTCGTTTATGTTGTCTAATTGTGCTTTTTTTTCTTTCCAGCGGTGATCAAGACATGGCTGCACCATATATGGGTCCTTTAAAATGGTTTCGCATTCTCAATCTGACCATTGACGACAACTGGAGACCTTGGCTAGTTAATGGCCAAGTTGCGGGGTATCTTTCTTTCTCTTTTTCTTGATGATGATGATGATGATATATATAGCAATGTGTTGTTCTCAAAATTGCAATGTACTTTACCTTGTAGATACACGCAGAAGTACAAGAAGAATGACTTCCATCTGATCTCATTTGTAACAATCAAGGCAAGACACGTTTGAATGTGCTATTTCTTACAAGGATTTAAAGAAAAACAAGAAATGAAAGAGTGTGTTTAAATTTTTATTTTGTAGGGTGCAGGACATATATATAGCATCATGGTATAAGCCTAAAGAATGTCTAGCGATGATCCATCGATGGCTCTCTCGAAGTCCTTTATAGGTATGGACAAACAAGCATGCTTTGGGGATTTATTTGTACCCTTAATGAATCAATCGTGTTACGAATTACTTCTCTTTTGCATTAAAAAAATGGAAAATTCTATTTGTATATAATATTTCACCTAATGGGTGCCATAATGGATGAAGGGCACATGTCCATTATGACACCCATTAGGTAAAGGGTTATGCATTTGTAGCATAACTAAAAAATGGAAAATTCTATTTGTACATAATATTTTACCTAATGGGTGCCATAATGGACAAATGACAGTTCATGCAAGTTTATTCCGTGCAAAGAAATAAGTTGTTCACGGTATTGCTTTTTGTCTCTTTAGCTTCTAGTTATTGTGTAGTGATGGAATGTATTCTGCTTTTCCTTTGAACCCCAGTTTGTGGTGATTGAGTAATGTGATATGCTAGTGCTAGATTTTCATGTTAGGAGACATCATTTGGTTTAATTACAATAAACAAAAGAGAAATCAACCAGAACTAACACTATAACAAAAACAGTCTACGGCAACATTTAAAAAACGTTACTGTAGGCCTATGACAACATTTGGACGTGTGTTGAAAATCAAGGTGTTGTCATAGAGTAGAGAGATACAGAAACGTTTTTTGAACGTTGCCGAAAGTCTTCAGCAATGTTTGGCAAACATTGTAGTATGGTGTTTTTTTAACAACAATTTATGCAAATAGATTGACAAAATTGAAAATACACCTTATGAATAAATTTTGAAATTGCATAAAAATTGATAATTTCATTACAAATTTTTGAATTTATAGACTTGAATATTAGAATGTGATACAACAACACTTAAAAAAAAAGGAGCTTCAAAATGAAATAAAATTATGGCACTACTTAGGCATGAATAACTTATTGCCACGCTTCTTGAGAGTCCACGGATCCGGATCCGGATCCTACCACCCGAGACTTTCTGGTAAAATGAGGCTCTTCTTGAAAGCCAACATGGCTGAAGCATCATCTGGGCTTGTTTGAGACTCAACAATCAGAATCACTGAACACAAAACACCAAGAAATAGTGAAAAACTATTATAGTATGACTTATAATAAACAAGGGCATATCAAGGGAAAGTTAAAAAGTTTTTATTGAAGCAACTAAATATGAGTCAAATCACCTATGATGAAGGTATGAAACCAAATTTGTACTTCGCAGAAAGAAAGAGGCATGTGCTTGTCAATAAAGTAGAGCACATCCAGAATGAAAAGTTAAAAATATTACGAAACAAAGTTAAAATGAAAAGGGTAGAGATGAAGTTTTGGTACATATGAAATTTTGAAGAAAAAATCACTGAAACAAAGCAAAACACCATTGCATCTCGAATTAGCCCAGCTTTTTCTTCGTAAACTGCAATTAAAGCACAAAAAGATCAACATTGGGTTCTTGTTATTTTTAGGTGAGCCCGACTAGGCATCCGGCGGCACAACTAAATTACTATCAATGAAGAACACTTGGCGTTTTACTAAATTACTATCAATTCCTATTTGTGAAGTAAACTGCAATATAAAAGTCAAAATGTAGAGGAATCAGATTTTAGTCTTGGGGTTGGATTAACACGAACTTTGGGTTGAGAATTATTTCTACCTGAACAGGTCCAGAGAGTAAGGTCCGAGGCGTACTAATTTCAANTAGAATAATCATGCATGTTTAAGGTACAAAAATATAGGGATTTGTATCCTTGAAATCATTCATATCTCCATCTCTTTTTGTTCTTCACAACAATATAAGATCTTTATCTCCAACACCAATATCATCATATTAAGCAATTTGCTTGTCAAATGTTTCATTAGACACTTACCTCCAAAGGCTAAAGCAACGTTGCAAATTTGTAATGTTGTTATTGCAAACTTAGTACCATCATACTTAATCCCACCAGTTGCACAAACACAAGGCACTTAAACTTCAATCACTGGCATAAATATCGATCAATTGCACAAATATCAAACCATCCCACAAAAAATAACAAATTATAACATCAATAGTTTGTTGTACAATAATATAAAGACATTGCAATACTGAAGAAAACATTGTAAGTGCAATGTAATCACCAAAAGAAGCTGCAAAATAAGAAAGATACAGATACCATCATTCTCACTAACCTCAGGTAAATTGAAATCAACATTTTGGATGTCAATTGGCCTAATTGATTGATGACCCCTCATTTTTAG
This sequence comes from Fraxinus ornus, assembly GCA_903798235.1. Classification (NCBI taxonomy): domain Eukaryota; kingdom Viridiplantae; phylum Streptophyta; class Magnoliopsida; order Lamiales; family Oleaceae; genus Fraxinus; species Fraxinus ornus. Next base: position 48,861 of record CAIGRF010049703.1, read on the forward strand.
TTTTTGCTGTCGCGAGTTCACGACTGCGTGCGTTTTTGGCACAAAATTAGGCAGATGAAGGACAAATTGGGGGAGACCCATGACTGGGCTAGGTACGCCATGTGAAGGCCAACCCAGCCCAGGTGGTCCGAGATCGCTCGTCCGGACGGCGCCGAATCTACGAAAAACGCAGCCTGTGTCGCGACATTCGGGATTGCGTAGCCTTCAATAACAAATTCAATTTGCTATGGAGCAATTTGGGATGAACTGATACCATGGATAGGGTCTTCTGGGAGTGGGCAACCGGATGGTGGTGGTCCGCGATCGAAGTGTTGGCCAGAGGTGGGGTTTCTGGCAATTTGTTCCTTTACGAGTGGCTGGTTTTCCTTACTAATTTCTGCCAGATGAATGGATGAAAAGGGAGTTGTTGGGTGTGAAATGTAGAGGATGTTGAGGAGGTTATGTTGGTGTCAATGTCCGGCAATCTAGGTGGGAAAGTTTCTTTCTTAAATAGAAATTTCGACTTAATTTGTTCGAAGTTTAATTTAATCAATCAACATATATTTTGGTTTACAATTATTGAAAGAGCATTAAGCAAAAATCTTTACCATACAAATATGTAAATTTCGTTTATGTTGTCTAATTGTGCTTTTTTTCTTTCCAGCGGTGATCAGGACATGGCTGCACCATATATGGGTCCTTTAAAATGGTTTCGCATTCTCAATCTGACCGTTGACGACAACTGGAGACCTTGGCTAGTTAATGGCCAAGTTGCGGGGTATCTTTCTCTCTCTTTTTCTTGATGATGATGATGATATATATAGCAATGTGTTGTTCTCAAAATTGCAATGTACTTTACCTTGTAGATACACACAGAAGTACAAGAATGACTTCCATCTCTCATTTGTAACAATCAAGGCAAGACAAGTTTGAATGTGCTATTTCTTACAAGGATTTAAAGGAAAACAAGAAATGAAGGAGTGTGTTTAAATTTTTATTTTGTAGGGTGCAGGACATATAGCATCATGGTATAAGCCTAAAGAATGTCTAGCGATGATCCATCGATGGCTCTCTCGAAGTCCTTTATAGGTATGGGCTGACAAGCATGTTTTGGGGATTTATTTACACCCCTAATGAATCAATCGTGTTATGAATTACTTCTCTTTTGCATTAAAAAAATGAAAAATTCTATTTGTATATAATATTTTACCTAAATGGATGGAAGGCGCTCGTCCGGACGGCGCTGAATCAACGAAAAACGCAGCCTGTGTCGCGACATTCGGGATTGCGTAGCCTTCAATTCCAAATTCAATTTGCTATGGAGCAATTTGGGATGAATTGATACCAAGGATAGGGTCTTCTGGGAGTGGGCAACCGGATGGTGGTGGTCCGCGATATAAGTGTTGGCCAGAGGTGGGATTTCTGGCAATTTGTTCCTTTACGAGTGGCTGTTTTCCTTACTAATTTCTGCCAGATGAATGGATGAAAATGGGAGTTGTTGGGTGGGAAATGTAGAGGATGTTGAGGAGGTTATGTTGGTATCAATGTCCGGCAATCTAGGTGGGCAGAAGTCACCGAAAAATTGGTCCATAATAGGCGGCAAAATGGAAACGTGAATGAGTTTAGGATTAAGGTTATTTTTTGTTCCCATATATAATTTAATTTGGAATGTGATGGATTCATTTAAATAGGCCAAAATATTATTTGCAACGTTTGTCAAACGTTGCTAAAGGTGAGATTTTTCGCAACGTTTGATAAACACTGCTAAAAGTCACATTTCGCAACGAATATCAAACGTTGTGAAAATTCTCACATTTCGCAACGTCGTTGCGAAATGTGAGACTTTTCGCAACGTTCACCAAACGTTGCGAAATGTGAGGTTGCGAAATGTGAGACTTTTCGCAACGTTCACCAAACGTTGCGAAATGTGAGGCTTTTCGCAACTTTATTTAGGGTTATTTTTTGTTCCCATATATAATTTAATTTGGAATGTGATGGATTCATTTAAATTGGCCAGAATATTATTTGCAACGTTTGTCAAACATTGCTAAAGGTGAGGCTTTTCGTAACGTTTGATGAACGTTGCTAAAGGTAAAACCTTCTGCAACACTCAATAAACGTTGTTAGAGGTGTTTAGCGCAATATTTTTCTAAAAAACGTTGCCAAAATTCATTTATATTAACCAATGACAACATTCACTTGTTAAAATGTTGCCAGAAGACCATTTTGGCAACATTTGTTGTTGCCTTTTTAATGTTGTAAATGACTATTTTTTTGTAGTGTAATGTTGATCTTTGCCACATAAATCTCAACAATTATTCTTTGTTTCCTTCCTTGCATTATAAAAATCTCTCAATAAATTCTACAATTCTTGCACAATTCTTTGATGAATTATTATAAAAAAATTTGAAATTTTCTTCTCCGCCGTCTATCTCTTCCTCTTTTTTCTACGTCTTCTTTTCCCTTTTTAATTCCTCATCCGTCAACTTCTTGATCAAATTCGGATTCCAATTTGAGTTTTAAGTAAACTTCTTCCAACTGGAATTTCAATCACATTAGAAGTTCTAATTTCCATGCCATTTTTTTTTTTGTAATTTCCGCCAATGACCACCACTATTTCAACATGTGCATATTATTCCTCAATTCCATGTTTTTTGTGCTGCCCAAGTCTTCTTTAATTTAATTCAAGCCCTTTTAGATCATGTCCTCCGATCTCAAGTTTCTCCTAATATAATAAAAAAAGCAAAAATAATTAAGTATCAATTTCATTATAATACTAACGAACCCATGTCCAACCGCGGCATGCAGCAATTTGTTTTGAATCCTTGTTGACCACGATTACGCTTTTTTTTCTTTTTTTTTTTTTTTTTTATGTCTAGGGGATAAAACATCTATATGTTTGATGCAATTTAATTTCATATAAAAAATAAAAAAATAAAGAGTTTAGGTTAAGAGAATGGGTTGCCTCCCATTAAACGCTTAATTTCTTGTCTCGAGCTCAACCGCCGTTGATCATTCTAATTCAACTAAGTTGATGATGGATTTTTTTTTTCCAAAAAATCTCCTTCCAATTACTGTTTCAACCATTGAACATTGACTTTGAAGTTACTATTTTCTGGATGTTTTATCTCAACTATGCCATAAGGATAAACTTACACCACTGTAAATAGTCCAACCCGTCTAGATCGTAATTTTCCTAGGAAGAGTCTCAATCGAAAATTATAGAATAGCACTTTCGCCCCAACCCATAATTCTTTTTACTGAATAAATTTGTCATGCTATCGCTTTGTTTGTTCCTTTTGAATACGAACATCTTCATAGGCATCATTTCTGAATTGTCCATCTCATTAAGTTGTAAAAGTATTTTCCTTCTAGATTGTTGCATATCAAAGTTCAATTTCTTCACCGCCCAATATGCTTTGTGCTCAACTCTATCGGTAAGTGACAAACTTTTCCATACACCAACCGATGTGGAGACAACACAATAGATGTCTTAAAAGCTATTTTGTATGCCCAAAGAGCATCATCTAACTTCTTTGCCCAATCCTCTCTTAATATGTTTATTGTTGTCTCTAGTACTCGTTTGATCTCATGGTTGGAGATTTCTACTTGTCCACTTGTTTATGGGTGATAAGCTGTAGCAATATGATGCTTCACTCTATATTTCGATAAAACTGAATCCAACATCCTATTGCAAAGTATTTGCCACTGTTACTAATGAGTGCCCTTGGTGTTCCAAACTAACTGAAGATGCTTTTCTTCAAAAAATTATGACAACTTGAGTCATTAGCTGGTCTAGCAGTTGCTTCTACCCACTTAAAGACGTAATCTACTATTACCAAGATGTAATGACATGAATATAAAGATGGAAATGGTCCCATGAAGTTTATACTCCAAACATAAAAGAACTCTACTTCAATTATGGAGTTTAGAGGTTTTTTCTCGAGATGTTTCCAGTTTTTTTTTATGCCGATCACATGCATTAACTATAATGTGGGCATCTTTAAAAAGAGTTGGCCAATAGAATCCCGCTTGGAGTACCTGTTAGGTTTTGATACCCAATAAATTCGGGCTATGATGTTAAATCGGTATATTAGTTGGATAATATTTCATAGGCCTCGACCGATAATTGAAATGATATGTTGATAAAACAATCGAACCAATCGAATCACGTAACCCCCTTCGGCCATTTGAAGTAGCCTAATTTTATTAGAATTGCTCATG
>CAIGRF010049755.1:0-12921 GCA_903798235.1 Fraxinus ornus
CCGTTCTAGTTCGTGATGCTGATTCCCACCAGTGGCCTGCAGCATCAACCAACATGAATTCTGCACATATTACCTTTTGAGCATACGTGCAAGAAAGGTGTTTGAAGATTCGTTTCATTCCTTTTATCCATTCCTCAGCTACTAATGGTAATTCAAAGTGGCTGGAACATCTTCAATGGAGATATGCAAATGAAATGCAAGTTATATTTTTCAACAAAAAATGTAATACATCCATAAAAGGCAAAAAATGAATTTAGAATTTTTCAGCGGAACAAAACTTGAATTTAGATTCACGGGAATGTAAATTTGAATGTAAAAATGATTTTGGAGATATCAATTTATATGTAAATTTTACACCACAATTAGAAATGCTCTAACTTTCATTTTAGACAAGAATAATGTTTTTATTACAGCTGATATTAAATACTAGTTTAAACATTGTGCTTAGCTTATATACATTAGAACTATTATGTTCGTCAGGCCCCATGTCGTGTCAGCAGTTATAGAACAACTAGTAAAATTGAAATAATATAAAAATAAAAGTTGTGATTCAGTCGAAACAAAAATAATTTATGTGACCAATACAACAGATTTATAAGTTGGAGTAACCTCAGTAAAAAATACCCACACGTTGCATTACTGCAAGCAAATTACGAAGTACACCCTGGGATTATACCATAGATGCATGTTTAGTTTGTACTTGACAACATTGAAAAATTACTTTTTAATATTGTTCAGTGTTGTCGAATTCAATATACTTAATATTGAAGACGAGTTTACAGCAATTATTTGTCGAATTCAATATACTTAACATTGAAGACGAGTTTACAGCAATTCTTCACAACACGAAATATGAAGATCCAATTCCCAGTTCATAAGTTAAATCACCTCCCTTCAAGAATTGAACATTTCAAAAGTAAATGTCACCATCTACTTGTACAGTTGCTTGAATCTTCGACAGGCTTCCAAAATATTTTCCCGGTGTCCAAAGGCGCTGACCCTAATGAAACCTTCACCGCCAGGTCCAAAACCACTGCCAGGAGTAGTGACAACATGGGTTTTCTCCAGAATCTCGCTGAACACGTCCCACGCGCTTTGGCCAGGAAAGTAGATCCACACGTATGGTGCATTCTTTCCTCCGTATACCTTGAAACCAAGTGAATTGAATGTCTCGACTATGATGTCAGAGTTTTCCTTGTAGAAACCAACCACCTCGTGCATGGCCTGCAGATGGCAACTCTTGTTTGATCAGTCGAAACATTGTTTTTGTTCCCCCAACAACATTTTTCTTTCCTTTTAACTTAACCTCTTGAATACTTAAAATTGTTTAGTCTTTCTTATACCCCCAAAATACTGTTAACTGGAAAAAAAAATTCTGCAAAACACAGACCAACCTTGATGCCTCCGGGTGAAACACATGCCAGACCACCAGCTTGAGCAATGTTGGATGCACCATTAAAACAAGTGCAGACAATGCGGTTGAAGTCCTTGGCCACGGGAAATCCATCAGAATATAAAAGCTCTTTTGGAATTGCAGTCCAACCTAAACGAACGCCTGTGAACCCAGCATACTTGGAAAATGATGAAACTTCCATTGAAACCTGTGAGGCCCACAAGTTAAATAATTAGATACGGACTATTTAAGAGAGATAAATCATCATATCATTGGAATATGCATCTATCCTGAAAACGATTCATTTAAAGAAACTGCTAAAAAATACACACTGCTTTGAATAAAATTCTATGCAAAATAACATCATCTATTCTTTTGTTCACATACTATGAACTAATAGAAGTATGGAACGGCAGCATCTCTAGACAATTATTTCTCAAGTTCTACAAAAGATGGAAGTGGGAAACAGACCCAATAATTCACATCATAAACTGGAGAAAGACTATAAGAAATCATCCCTAGTAGGAGCCCCTGTATGAAACAAAACGTAAGGAAGAGATTAACAAGATAAAATGAAGTGTCCAAACTTTAGAACTTGTTGATTGATTTGGGAAAATCTCAATTTCATATATATTTACCAACGGACACGCAGAGGATATTTCTCAAAAGGAAATAATCCGATCTAACAAGGAAATAATTCCAGACTTGTACACCTACAATATACATCAAATTTACACCTAAATTAACGTACATAGTTCACAAGTTGGAGCATAGATATCAATCATACCCCTGGAGAAAGACTATATTTGTTACAAATATAGTTTACTTAATTCTCAGCTAAGACTTTAGTGAACACATCGTCTAATTGATCCCCTGTCATGACGTGCTTAGTCAAAATCAACCCTTACTGTAACTTTTTACGAAAAATAACAGTCTATACGCTTTGTTCTCTCATGAAATATCGGATTATCATCAATGTAAATAGCTGTTTGATTATCATACCACAACCTCATAGAGTGGGACTTATCGATGCCAATATCCCCAAGTAGGTGATGTAGCCACGAGTTCACAAGTTACATGTGCCATAGCCCGATATTCAGATTCTGCACTTAATCAAGTTACAACGTTTGTTTCTTACTCTTCCAAGAGACTAGATTACCCCCAACAAAAACACAATACCCGATAGTAGAGCACCTATCCACTGGAGAACCTACCCCGTCAGTATCTGAGAAACACTGAACTCTACAATGACCATGGTCTCTATAAAGAATCCCACGCCCTGAAGCCCTTTCAAGATATTTTAATACATGAGTTATAGCATCCCAATGTGAAGTTCTAGGAGATAACATAAACTGACTAACAACACTTACTGGAAAAGCAACATCTGGACGAGTAATTGTGAGATAGTTCAATTTTTCCACCACCTTCCTTTATTTGTCCGCATCAACAAACATCTCCCCATCTTCAGCCCCGAGTTTCACATTTGGTATCATGGGGCCATCACCATGTTTTGCTTCAACTGAAGTTATCTCATCTAGTGGGTTTAGAACATATTTCATTTTGAGACAAAATTTCTTACTAATTCGAGAGACCTCTATCCCTAAGAAATATTCAAAGGACCGAACTCCCTTGTCTGAAACCTTGTGCCTAGGAAAGCCTTCAGCATACTTATGCCACTGCTATCACTACCAGTAATCACAATATCATCAACATATACCACTAACAAAATACACCTAACTATAGACTGGTTAAAGAATACTGAGTGATCATATGCACTTCTTTGCAAACCAAATTCAATCACAACCTCACTAAATCTCCCAAATCAAGCACGTGGTGAATGTTTCAGAACATACGACTTTTGCAGTTTGCATACCTTCCTTAACTGCTCCTGAGCAACAAACCCTGGTCGTTACTCCATGTAAACTTCTTGCAGATCACCATGGAAGAATGAATTTTTAACATCCAGTTGGTGAAGCGGCCAATGATGGGTAATAGCAAGAAAAATGAATAACCAAATAGAAGCCAACTTAGCAACTGGAGAGAGTCTTAAGACTAATCTACACCATAAATTTGAGCATACCCCTTAGCAACCAAACGAGCCTTCAATCGAGTAACAGATCCACCAAGGTTCATCTTAGAAGAAAGCTAAAGTGACACATAGTAAATTAGAAGAAAGCTGCAATGATGAAAATATATCTGTATTCACAGTCATATGATCTATGGCACCGAAATCAATGACCTAATTGCAGGACGAGGTAGAAAAACAGTCTATAGAATTACCAGTGTTGGCTAAAGTGAAAGTGAAAGTGGAAGGTGTAACAGGCTTTTGAGGAGTGGGCAGTTGAGAAGCATAAAATTGTGTAAGGCGAGCATATTTGTCTGCTAAAATCATAATTTGATGTTGAGATGGAAGTGTAGTAAGTATAGGTAGAAGACCATCCCGAGTAGCAACATTGGCAAATTTCATCATAGGAGTCCGATTTGGTACTTTGCTGGTTTGTCATTTAATTTCCAACAGTTCCTTTTTACATGTCCTTGCTCTCCACAATAATAACAACCACAAGAACCACCACTAGAAATTCTATCTCGACTACCTTTCCCTCCTCTTCTAATATTGTAATTGTTATTTATCTTTAAATTTGTGTCAACTAAAGCTACCATCTTATTTGGTACTTACTACACCATGCTCCTTGTCATTGTCCTTACATACCCGAATCACTCAACGAAGGTAGTGCCTCAACGGTAGGTAATTGAGTATGAGCCACCTCATATTTAAGACCCAAATTTACAAGGAAACACTGGACCACAATTTGTTCTTCTTGTTCATGTATTATATTCACATCACTAGTAATAGGAAACATGGCCCGCTTTCTTCAAATGCCAGTTTTGCCTCGGTATAATATTAAAACAAATTTTGCCCCTTTTGCTCAGCCCGATAAATCTTTAACATTAGTTCATAAACTTGCGATACATCATGTTTACTCGCATATCAAAATTCTAGATAGTCCCGCAATTATTTTACAGTATCACAATGATTAATGGCATCGTCAACTGTCGATTCAAAGGTATTTTGAATCCGATTAAAGAGTTTATCATTCTCCATCGACCATTTTTTTCAAATCTCAGGATTACCAGTAGATTGTGGAGGTGAACATCAGTCAAGTGATCACCTGAATCCATTCTTGACACATACCCACAAACAATTATCTTCCATTGAGCACCCGTTAACTTTGTATATATGATTTTTAAGGATGGAATTACCGTGATTTCATTCACCACTTTCTTATCACTTTAGACCATGATTAACAGATAACCAGAAAATATACAAAAGAAAGCAATCCAACTAAACACTAAGGCAACCCAATAACAATGGAAATCCAATAAAGAAGCAGTCCAAACAAAATATGTCAATCCAAATAAAAAAATGGATGAAAGTCCAAACAAACTGACCCACTGGAATAAGGCCTAAACCGATGAAATCCCAAACAAACCAAAAGTAGTAGACTTTCTCAACAGCCAAAATCAATTGGTTGCTCTCATCGAATCACCCACTGAGGAGAAAATCGATACAATGAAGCCAAAGAACCTCTCACATGGACTCCAATCACTGACCACCACATGCGCCGGCAGCGAGAGGTGTTGACAGTCACACCGAAGCAGACAAAACTGCTCGAACTAAAAGGAACCCAAGTTAGAATCACACAACGGCTCTGGACGCTCATTGCAGGGTAGTTTCCACCACGAACGAAGCCTCTTCTGATCTTCACCCGCCAATAAGTGACACGGGTAAGTGTCAGTTTATCACCAAAAGTATCGACCCAAACCTTTGTCACCATCGAGAATAATCCCACAAATTTTCAGAAACTCTCAAACCCTAATTTAGAGAAATAGGTTCTGATACCATGTTGATTGATTTGGGAAAATCTCAATTTCATATAAATTCACCAACGGGTTACACATATATACATGCAGAGGTTATTTTTCAAAATGATATAATCCTATCTAACAAGGAAATAATTCTGGACTTAATACACCTACCGTATACATCAAATTTACACCTAAATTAACACACATAGTTCATAACAATACTTAACTAAGTTGTCATCATATGTGGTTGCATTATAAGGCATAATGGCATAGAGACCAAAAATTAATGATAGCAGAATTGCACACTAGAACACAACACATACTCAAGAAAGATTTAGCAAAAATTTCAGACTTACCTCTTTGGCTCCAGGAATCTCAAAAATAGACCTCGGGCTATCATCTGAAACGTACATGGCATAAGCAGAATCATAGACTATGATTGACCCATTTTCTTTAGCGAATTCTACCAATCTAGTCAGTTGCTTCCTTGAAGCAGCATAACCAGTTGGGTTATTTGGTGAACAGAAAAATATGATGTCGGTCCGACGAGTGGCAGACAAATCAGGAAAGAAACCATTTTCCGGGGTACACTTCATGTATTCAATATTTCCATACTTCTCAACATCTTTCTGAAACTGCCCAGTCTGGCCCAAAATAACACTAGAATCCACATAAGCCTACAATACGAGATCAAGAATCTAGATGTTATGCGTTGGGAAGGGCAAAGAGAGAGCAAAGCTTTTAGGCGTGCAAAGATTTCTGTTTTCCACCTTTTTTTTAACTCTAAAATCATTTTTCAGCCCAATAACTTGAATTCTCAAACAGCTGTTTTTCCAAGAATTTTTTTGTACTTTTTTATTTTAAATTGAAGTCTTAAGATTAAATATCAAGTAGATCAAAGATTTCTAATAAGTTTCAACAAAACAAGCTCATTCCACTAGGTGACATCATTTTATCTTTTGATTACCAGCTAAATAATCAGAAACAGATCACAATATCTTGACATTCAGGCTTTCAGCCAAAAAATTTCCAACGTGCATGTCAGTTATAACCTACATTAATTAATCTTTAAACTCACTTAGCCCTTAAAAAATTAGCAAGTTGAATCATAAAATATAAACTGCTTAATCATTAAGAGTTCATCTAGAAGCTATAAAAACGGTTAAGTGGATCTACTTGGAAGAAATCATCGTCAATGTAAACTAGCTTTACATTTTAACACTGCATATTGTGACAGCCTGAGAGATGAGAGAGAGCAAATGCAAACTTCATGACAGATTTATGGACAGTTTACTATGATTTGACCAAATTTAAACATTATGGGTGTATTTGATGGATATTATTTTGGAATAATGTATTTTGGAATTGTAGATTGATGGAGAATGGGTGGTTGAAAAAGAAGGTAAAGTTATTGATGTGATGAAAAATATTATTTTATTGAAGAATGTGTGGTTGAAAATGGGTAGAAGAATGAGAATGAGAAATTTAATGTAGCTCAAACATGGGCTATATATTTACCGGATATGATGGGTCCTGCACAGCCATTGTCACTTTGGATCCAAAAAGCACCTGCAAAGAGAGGAGAAAGTGTAAAAACTGTGACTTGATTCTGTACAGTAGAAAGGAGGCAACATTTGTGGTGCTATTATATTCTAAGTAAAAATCTTTCAATTGGCACATTACAATTATATGAGACAAGAAAAATATTCATACTTGAAGGCGAGATATGTCACTTTTTGCACCATCTGACACAAATACATCATCTTCTTCTATGCCGAGGTTTTCATAGTAGGTTTTAGCAATGGCAGCTCTCAGTTGCTGTACAAATCAACAGGTGCTGTCATTACCATTTGTTATCAAAGAGATGACAACATTGAAATTTCATTTACAATAAGACAATTCTCAACCAGTGAATAAACACAGAAGAAAAGTCAGAAAAGCTGGAAGAAGAGGAAGGAAAAATATATCAGACAATGAACATAAATATCCAAATTCTTCATGAAAGACAAGCACAAATATGAGAAAAATCAACACCAAATGGAGGGCATCACATACTTTTTCACCTTGTTCAGCTCCATAACCAGAGTATCCCTCTACTGTTGACAATGCATATGATCTCTGACAATAAATGTCATAAAAATGAATTACTGGTTGTAAACGAGCTAAACAACAGAAATATATAGACAGTATTTTGTAAGAAAAACTTAATAAATACATTAGAACTACAAGAAATTGTTTCCAATAAATTTGGTGTTGGAAACATAAATGTATCAAGTAACAGAGAAATTAGAAGACATCAATTTAAAAATTCTTTACAATACTGGGAAAGCTCAAAACCGTCACAGATAGCAGTACCTTTGCCATGGAAGATGTAATAACTTCTGGAATAGGCTCAGTAGTGTCACCAATTCCGAGGCTTATGACTTGAGCATCAGGATATTTCAACATGTGGGCAGTCCTCCGTCTTGCTATCTAACCAAAGAGAAACACTAGTAGTTTTCACATTTTTTTTGTCTTAAAGCAGAAAAAGAGGTTGGAGATTAACAAATAGCTTAAAAAGGAATCAATATACAAGTGCCATCATCATGTGAAAGCGACTACTATAATTGCACATTGGGGCAAAAATTGCATGCCATTTCTAATTAATTGGAAGAACCCCACATTGCAATGCACTTCTGGAAACAAACAACATCCTAGTTTTTAAGAGAAGATAATTTCATTTAGAAGAAAAAACATACAAAAAAGACAAAGGACAAGCATTTTGCAGTTAAGTGTATTCTATAGAACTGCATGTAAGTATATTCTATAGTACATAAAGATACAAGAAATATACTTCAGTGATTCAAGACTCAAGTATATATCAGAAAGAATAATAAGGTCAGCACTACAATTGAATGATTCATTCTACAACAAGAATCACCACATGAATCATGTCACATACAGCATTCAGAATCAATGCTAGCAAAGTTTGGAACTCTATTTAACTGATTGCTTAATAAACATATAGTAGAAAAAGAGAGCGCAAAAACAGACCTCTGGAAAAAGGTAGCCAGCTTGAAGTTTTCCCATGTTTTCATTTCGGGAGACCTTTGTTTTGTAAGCTTAAATAAAATGCATCCCAAAGTTCAGTATCATCAAATGTCAGCTCACAAATAAGCATATACATATATATTAATTTAACTTTACCAAACATATAGATATACATCTGTAGGTAAATATGTATGTTCTCAAAAAGACTTTAAAAATAAGAAACTTGGGTGTAACCCCAGAATGCAGGGAGATTAATCTAACACTAGGGCCATGAAAAGTAAAGCTCTGCCTGAACATCTCCTCACAGAATTCTCCTAATATATAAGCAAAACTGAAACAAATGATACAAATGCACGAAACTTTAGGCACTGCTCGCTTCAACTGAATTATAAACAGAACACAGCCCAGGTGAAAAAAAAAATAGGAAATCATATTGAAAAATGAAGCAATAGATACAAATGCATGAACTATTAGGCATACGATGAAAATTACTGGAATCACCATTACTCACTTCTACTACTTAAAAAACAGAGCACAACCCAGATGAAGAAAAAAAAACCCCAAATTACATTTAAATTACAGGGGCACAAAAAATTGTCAAATCAATACCAGTTATTTCAGCTGAGGGCGTGGCAACACATTCGATAACCACATTGATTCTCCCTGGAATTGCGACATTACTCGACCTGCACAAGAACACAGTAAAATTACAAACAAATGCCTCCACTAAATCGGGAAAAAAAAAACCATCATGAAAAGAAGAGGCACCTGATGCTTTTGAGATTGTTGTGGCCCAGAAACGTTGAAGATGATGAGGAAATTGAAGTTAAAAGGCTCTGATGAATTACAGACATTTTTTTTTTCTACCAACAAACTTAGGGAACCAACGAGCCTTTGTATGTGTTACACTGAAAGACTGATGAGTTTCAGTGTTTCACTGATTCTTGATAACAAAGTGAAGAAGCGAAGACAGAGTGACAGGTCAATTGCATGCTTATTTGAGCCGCCGTTACACTATTAAAAACCCTAGATTTTTGGGTACTGAAGGGCGTTGACCTTTTGAAAGTCACTTTTTCTTTCCATAAAAATGATAAACCTTTTTTCCCACTTCTGACTTTCAAGGAAATTGCAAAAATACAAAAAAAAATGTCTATTTTTATATAGTTATTTACAAAAATGTTCGAAATTTGTTCAATATCCATTTTATTATAACTTAGAACAAAATGCCCTCATTAGCATTTTTAAATTTCACAATGAGGATAAAATTATTCATATAATTAAAAATTGTATTGACCAGTAATAACTTGACATGATATATACTACTTATTTAAAAAAAATATCATGTCAATCATGTATTAAATGTTCACTTTTCCCTATGAGTGAGTAAACAAAATATTTATGAAACGTCGAGAACTACACTTAAAATGTCAAGAACTTTATAAAATGTAAAGAACTCTCATGTTCAGAACGAAATATCGTTCTAGACAAATGAAGTGTTGAGCTAATAGGGTTCAAATGTCGATAATAACTTTTAAAATACTAAGAACGTCATAAAATGTCAAGAACAACAACTATTAAACACAAATTATTAATAAAAACAAGATTTTAAAGAAAAATTACATTTTACCGCGAATTTTTGAAAGCCTAATCAACTCACAAATTTGTATGCGATTAAGTTTTTCGAAATAAAATTATATGATTTTCTTATGAATTGGAAGCATATAGTTATTTTTTTAGTGTTAATGGTTTTTCTACTTTATTTTTTCTCAAAATTATTGATCAATACATAATAGTTAATGAAAGCAAATGAATCCATTATGTATAGTTAGCATTAGTTTAAGGGTTCGTTTGATTGCAAGATAGAAATTGGGTTGTAAGAAAACGAATTTCATGGAAAATAATTGCCTAAAACATGTTTTCCCGGGAAATAACAATTAGTTGCGTTTGATTGGTATAATTTTCCAATAAAAAATGTTGATATTTTCCATCTTTTGGTAAAAGCATAATTAATGCAATCTACCAACATGATATTTTTTTATAAAGGCAAAACCTCCATGTTGTTAGTAGGGACAGAAGGAAAACAATAAAAAAAAAAAAACAAACTCGTCATTGTATTTCTTTGTGCATAATTACAGAATGGTAGCAGGTAGTAGAAAGAAAATGGTTGAGGGAGCTCAAAACGAGTAGCTTTTGAATGTATACAGTTGAATGATTTGGAAGTTGAAACAAGCATTCTAGTAATAGTTATTATCAGTGATGAATTCTCTAATTCTTTAATACAACAGACTTATAATACAAATTCTTTAATTAATGAGGCAACCACCAAGACAATGCTAAATCCATCAATCGAAAGCATACCGATTACATGTACATCAGCTGAGCTGCAAAATCCATCAACAAAAATAACCATTTTCTAAAAATACCTCCAGCTTTTGGGAGACTCTACAAAAAACTATCAATCCAATATTTACAAAACACTGCACCCAAGTTCGTACGTGTGTGCGTTACAAAAAAGCATGCAAAAGACCACGTACGTAGATTAAGTTTTACAAATACATACAACTTCATACATACTCACACCGTAAAATTCGTGCAATCTACGGTGTGGAGGAAAATCACGACCAAGCTTGTCAAAAATCAAAGCACGCATGTATTTCTCGCTCATCAGGTTCATAAATACCTTAGCCAAACCATCTCGGATCGAAAGGCTTTCATGACTTCCATTACGTCATTCATGTCTAGGTTCATTGTTTCCAGCTTTTCTAGAAACAATTGCCAGTTCACATGATTTTGTATATCTAGCGTAGCTTGCATTTCCATAGCTTGAGCAATTTTTGTAGATGACTCGGCAATCTTCAACAGGGCAATAGTACTTATCAATCGATTATTTACGTCAACGCTTGGCTTTTTGCGTCCCCTCTTCAACTGTACGCTTACGAGCATTAATTAGGCTATGATCTATCTCCACATTTTCCATATCCATCTCATTCACACTTTCATCAGTGACTACACAAAAGAGATAACAACATGTTAGAAAAAAATACACGAATCAAAGCTTTAAAATGTATTACATACCATTCAATGGGGAGAAATGGTCGAAACCAAACACTGTGCGATCTCCAGTGGTTGTATCATTGCCTAATGTAGTCTTCATCTCATCATATCTTGGACAAAGTTTGGTCTTCCACTTCCCGAATTCTGGTTTTCCCTATAACGTAAACATTTCAGTGTGCTATTAATGTCTACTAACCGCATTATTATTGTAAACTGAAAACAATTTTTTTCTTCCCTAACATACTAAACTGAAAACAAATTTTTTTTTTTTGATATAGATCTCTCTCCTTTGCTTCAATCTATCATCGATAGTTTATAGAATGAACTTTACATTTGAATCTTAACACGAAAGGTATTAAATTTTTTCAGCAAACGTACCTTAATAAATTTGATCCACTACAATGCGTCATGTTTCGAGATCCAACTCGAAACCGCTCATATTTAGTAACTATCGCACTTCAGCGTGCTCCTTTTAAGAGTCTTCAACCTTGCCCTCACATTCTTATCCGAGACTGTGACCTCACATCCATTGAAAACCCTTTCCATTGCCTTAGAAACTTGAAATGAAGTGAAGTTGTTGTCAGTTCGTTTGAGCCCAGCCAACACTTGTTCAACAAGTGAAGTGATCATAAAACCATCCATTTCTTCACTCCAGTGTACTTGACGAGTCCTCGCATTAGGATCCACTTACAGTATACCCAAATCAACTTGATTCCCGTCTCCAAAATTTGTCGGTCCGAGAACTGGAAAAGGCCCCATAGAGCTTCGTCGATTCTGTGCCATTGTTCACTGTGACGTGAAAATAACAAATAAGGAGACATTATGAGCATAACTATAATTTCACAACAGCATGGAATGTGAACATGGTTAGCAACGATATAAAACAAGGGACATAGATGTAAAAGTGTATCAAAACAGACAAATGTAGATAGCTTTGAAAAATAAGAAATCAGTATAGGGAAACATATATAATATTATAACGTAGTGACAATTGAAAACTTAAATAATACAAAAAAGTAAGATACAAGAAAAGTAGTTAGTTTCTTTCCAAACATTACAAAGAACCCATAAAATATTATGGCATAGTACAATCAATCGAAATCAATTCTTACGTCTTGAGTTGGATGGTAAGCGACCCACATGTCATCAGCCATTGTATCCCTATTAGTAGCCTATACATTATCTGCTGCAAATGATATAGGAGCATTTGGTGTGTCATCTACGGGTGGTTCGACATGTTCAGGGTTCACCTCATCATCGTTGCTAAAGTAGTACTCGTCACACAAATCCCGTGCGTCGTGAATCCTTAAGAAGTTGTGAATGGTACAACAAACGAGGACAATCCTTGCTTATTTTTCGATGTCGTGGTATGGTTGATGCCTCAAATATGCGAATCATCTTTTGAGCAGACCAATAATTGATATGATCCAAGGTGTCGTTGAAGCAATGACTAGCCCGAGGAAAGATCCATTGATAGTTGATGAAGGATCGAAGACTCGAGCGAGGGGAAAGATCCATTGATAGTTGACAAAGGACCGATGACTCGAACGAGAGCAAAACGAGTGACAGAGGCAATG
>CAIGRF010049870.1:4673-14880 GCA_903798235.1 Fraxinus ornus
GTCACCGAGCATCCATTTTGAAGCCGAATTCAGCTGTTTTCCTTTCCGAATCATCAATTTAAGTTATTTTTTGCCGTTTATGGTAATATTTCGATTACCTTTTTGACATAGAATAAGAGCTCGATTTGAGTCGGATTTTGGTGAAGTTATTTCTTTTATTAAGTATTTTATTTTGGTAGAAAAATTAGAATTTGTCATTTTTGGTAAATTTTCACTAATTTCGCATATTGGCTATATAACCCGGCTTGTGGGTTATTTTTCAGCCGATTGTTGAATAGTAAAGATTTCTTATCGTTTCCTTTCGTGTTTCTCTTGTTTTATTCCCTGTCTTTGTCTATTGATCCCCGCCCTCAGAAAAATTGAAAAGGTAGCTACAGCTGCCTGCAGGTAGCTAAAAAAAACTGAGCCGGCTCGAGCCGAATGCTCCAACCGAGCTTCATTTTTTTGGCCGAGCTTTTGTTCGAGCCAAAAAAGCTCGACCCTGTTTTGTTCGAGCCGAGCTCAAGCTTCGAGTTTCGACTCGTGGCTCAGGTCGGCTCGATTTGTTGACATAGATAATTTTATTCAAAGAACAAAAAATATCATCATTTAGGACCTCGAATAAGAGTAGAAACTACACATATCAGCCTCCAAAATTTCAGTGCTGGCCCTACTCTATATCTACATATTAATCCACTTATGTGCTCTCTTCATTTTGATGTTAGTCTCATTGTTTTCTCCTTTAACACAAACAAATAACAATTGCACATGCTTTATTATATTCATGCAAACTCAATGTATCACTGCAAAACTTTAAGGTTCCTTTTTTTCCTGTTATAATTACACTGACCGTTGCTTCAGATGTATGCCCCCTATAGCCGATAGTTTTTATTCATTTTAGCTTATTCACTTGTATCTTTTTACCTTGATTTTTATTCATTTCATTTTTTAGATTTTTATGTTTTTTATTTTCATTTTCCCAATTATAATTATTACACTGGCCCCCGCTGCTTCAGAGGTACGCCCCTATAGTCTACAACTTCATTTGTTTCAACTTATACACATATATCTTTTTACGATAATTGTTCGTTTCATTTTTGGTTTGTTGATGTGTACAATTTTGGTAAACTCAAAAGACCTAAGGACTTGTGCGCCTTGCCCACTCTCATTATCGAACACTCATCGAGCTTCACAATGTCGGAATTGAGCTTATACCTCAGTTTTTGTTGTTTATGTTTGTATTCATTAGATCTTAGCTTCATTCAATTTCCCGTCGAACTATTTTATAGTGAATTGTTTAATTTACTGCAAATAAAAATGTTGGACCATTTAATTTGATTGGGTTATATTATATGATCGACTAGTGATTTCAATCTATTGAAAGAGCACTGTATGTATTCCGAGGTTTTTATTTTTTACATCATCGTTTCTTTCGACTTCCCGTCAGAGTATTTTATATTGAATTTTTTTATTTGCTAGAAATGTAAATTTTGACTCTTTTAATTTGATCGGATAATATTATATGTCTAATCAGTGATTTCAATAGGTTGAAAGAGCACCATGCCGTGAATTTATTTAAGACATGTTTGGTACGGCTCAAAATTGTATTAAAATTGAAAATATAACTGTTATTGGGTTTCACTCGTCTAATAAAAGTTATCAATAACGACTAATTTTTCAATTTTAATTCGATTTTAATCTCTACCAAACACCCTCTTAATTAACCAAGTTCTTCATTCTTGGGATAGATTGTTTCTGAAAATGTAATTATCCGTGATTAATTCCTCCTTATTTTGGTCCTTAGGGCCCATTTTTTGTGGTCCATTTATCCATGGGCCACGCTTTTGCTTCGAGTCCAAGCCTGCACAGCTTGTTTCAAGCACAGGGACACGGCAATTCATTTTTTCAATTTTGAAGAATGGTAATTACTAACGCCACTCCACAAAAGATCTAGGGCTAATTATTCTATGGGGACAGCTTCTTCCCTGTTCATCTTCCCGGAGTTGAGTCTGAACAATTTCTAGAAAATTTTACGGCGATATTCCGACCAGGAAATAGTAATTCATTATCATATTTTAAATTCTCTTCATTTTTGTTATTATTAGTACATATTTCAACTTTGTTCTTTGATTTAGATTTGTTTAGTCATATGTCATATGTCATATTTATCTATAAATTGAATCTGAATTCAGTATCGTGTATTGATGCTACTTCTGCTACATGCGAAGAAATGATCAAAAGAGTTGTATTGCTTCTCAAGATAATTCAAGTCAAATCAATTGGATAATGCTAATTGGAATCCATATTACTAAAATTTTGTGCGGAAAATTAATACGTCTTCTATAAGATCGGAACTTGGGAAAAAACTGTGGAACAATGAAAACTACTTTCCTACTTAGTTTATTATATCACTGTACATAGATTCTGTCTGTGCAAATTTGGTGTTTTTATGTGTTTTTCATTCGTTAAAATTATTTAGGTAATTTAGCCAGGGAGCTTTGCCTCAGAAGAATAAAGTACAACTCCTCGTCAAATTTTGTGAAACTATAAGTTTATTATGGCTGCATCAGAAGAGAATAGTGCACTTTTTCCCATCTTTATCTTGACATTAATGGCGCTCCCTCTAGTGCCGTACACAATAGTCCAGTTATGCCATGCTGCGTCGAGAAAGGCCACGAATATTAATTGCCAGTGTTCAGTTTGCTTTCGCTCAGGGAAATATCGCAAATCCATATTCAAACGAGTAAGTTTCTGATTCAATTTGCATTCTTTAATTATTACTTCAGATAATACTCATGGCAGACAGTACACTTCATTATGCTTCAGAACTATAGTGGCAATAATTTTGTTCATTTTGGTTTAAATTTTCAGATATCCAAGTTTTCAACATACAGTAATCTGACTCTGGTGCTACTTTGGATCGTTATGGCAGTCTTGGTTTACTACATCAAACATATCAGCACTGAGGTGCTCCATACATCCTTGATAATTCTCTGTTAAGCTTGTGATCATGAAAGTTGCTATTATGCAATTCATTTTGATTACAACATGGAGTACTGAGACTTGAGAGAAATGGATCTGAGCTTGTGCTAATATGTTTCAAAATGAACTATGAATGCTAGCTGTATTTAACTATTTGTATATGTTATACAATTCAGTACATGCTTATATATAATTTTTTTCATTTATGCTGATCCATTACACTTGATTTTGGTGATTGATATCCAGTTGTTAAATATTGTTTTGGAGTTCTCCATACACATGTTTTAAAGGAGCATAACAGTTAGTTAAGAAAATATAGCTTAATAGCCACAATTTTTTTGTTTGTTGAGGTTTTTGATGGATCTGCTCCTTTTGAAATTTAACTAGACATGTTTATTTCCCAGATCCAAATTTTTGAACCATTCAGCATTCTTGGAGTGGAAACTGGAGCTTCAGATTCAGAAATAAAGAAGGCATATAGGAGACTTTCCATTTTATATCATCCTGATAAAAATCCTGATCCAGGTTGAAGTTGTTCAGTGAGAGCATATATTTACTTCTTTGTTTGTTAATTAATCCGGGTGGACGCCATTTGACTTGCTAAATTACTTGTAAACTCCTTGTTGCAGAGGCACACAAGTATTTTGTGGATTATATCTCAAAGGCATATCAGGCTCTAACAGATCCAATATCACGCGAGAACTTCGAGAAATATGGCCATCCTGATGGCAGGCAGGTAGCTTATTTTCATTTCCAGCAGTGAGAGAAACTCTATTGCTTTCTTCTATTTTCTAAAAGTTGAAATTGAACTGGAGAATCTTTACTGATGAAATTCTTATATCTGTTTCTTGTCAGGGGTTTCAAATGGGGATTGCTCTTCCTCAGTTCCTTCTTAACATTGATGGAGCATCTGGAGGAATACTGTTAATTGGAATTGTAGGCGTTTGTATTATTTTGCCCCTGACAATAGCCGTCATATACTTGTCAAGGTCATCAAAATATACAGGAAACTTTGTCATGCATCAGACTATATATGCTTATTACCATTTCATGAAGCCTTCTTTGGCTCCGAGGTATATGGTGTTAGCTAGCTTCTGTGTTATGCTAATAATATAGTTTAGAAAGGTTAATGTTAGTGTAATTTATAGGTTGGTTGTGGTTGGTAGAATTTTAATATATCTGATTGGTTTGTACTTTGAAAGTGTCCTGATTAGTGGTAAAGATGTTGAGTTTGTTATCTCTTTTATAATATGGCTGATCTAGAGCCTGTAACATTGGGGAATGGGAACATCTGAAATTTTGTTTCATGGAATCATTCGATCACATGATTATGTCCTCAATATGTATTGACTCTTCTGTGTACAATTTCTTTGAACTTCTTCTGCAAGCCCTTTCCTTTACTTCTGTTTGTCTTGTGTAACCCCTATTATTTACGTTTGTGTTTAACTACGGATCTCATTGATGTTGATGCTGCAGCAAGGTCGTGGATGTTTTCATTAGGGCTGCTGAATACATGGAAATTCCAGTTCGTCGTACTGATGAAGAATCTCTTCAGAAATTGTTTGTTTTAGTCAGGAGCGAGTTGAATCTAGATTCCAGAAACATCCGGCAAGAACAAGCTAAGTTTTGGAAGCAGCATCCTGCTTTAGTAAAGGTGATGTGCTTGCTCTTCACAAGTTTGAAAGCCTTGATAGGGGTACCTTTCTTAGATAGCTGGTTTCTGCTTGCAGAATGAGTTGTTGATTCAAGCCCATTTGACCCGTGAGACTGCATCATTATCGCCATCTTTGCAGCGTGATTTCAGACAGATGCTTGCCCTTGCACCTCGGCTTCTTGAAGAATTGATGAAGGTATTTATATTTTTGTGTGACTTATGACAGTTTTATATCATTCTACCCTTTTATCGAAATCTAGTTTTTCCTTTTCCCGTTGAATTTGTTTTTAATGAATTGTTCATGTATGGTGCTTTCTTAAACATCCCACTGGAGATTTCTGGAGAAATTTCTGAATAAATGTGGAATCACCATTCTTAATATTCTTAGGTGCTTTTGTTGAGGAATTGTGAACGTGAACATTGTGGGGGGTGAATTACAATATTACCTGAATAAAGCAAAAAATACGTAAATTTATATTATTTTTCCTCGTTATTCTGGTTACTTAAAAAATTTTGCTATTTAGGGGTTGTTTGAGCCCTATCTTTTTTAAAATTCATTTTTTCAAAACTCATTTTCAACCACACATTCTCCAATAAAATAATATTACACATAAATCGAAATTTTTTTCTTATTTCTTAAACACCGTTCTCCAAAAATCACTATTCAAAAATGCATTTTTTTTCTCTCAAAATGGGACTCAAACAAGGGCTTAATATGACAAACATATCATTATGTGGAAATACATTGAGCCTGATGGGGTTAATTTTGATAGCTTTGAGATGGAAAGACTTTGAATAATGTAGTGGAATGGATGGAGGTACTCAAGCACAGTGATTTAGAAAACAAAGGCACAAGAAATCAGCATTTTCATGTCCTGGGGCTTCTCTTCTCATCATGTACCTGATTTCAATTTCTCAACATTTCAGAGTCAGATGATATTTAAAATTTGGATATGACAAAAATGTTGATAGTAACCAGAGAAAAAGTGAGATTCGTTTTGTTGCAATCTGAAACCTGTTTTCTGACTTGTCGGCCTTCACATTGGAAAGATGGAAAATGTTTTTGTTTGCCTTCTTTTCCAAAATGTTTATGGAAAGTTTTTACACTGTATGGTGACGCACACAAATATCTGTTTATTTGATACTTCAGCATTCTCCGTAAATAAGTATCCAATACAAACACATTTTTGGAATTCTGAGAGATGGACTCGTGTGTTATAAAAAATACTGAAACCATTTTTATTAACCTTCCAAACAATGGTAAATATCAGACATGACATCCAGTCAACTAGCCCTCAGACACCTGTAGTCACAAGTGGTAATTGGTAAATATCAACCTCCTCAAACTTTGCTGTATGAACTTGATAATTAGTGACACAAGTAAATTCAGGCAAGCGTAAATAATCGGAGTGTTTGAACAAAATGGACTGCAGGCCCGCAGCAAGTTTTAGCTTTATCTACTGGTCACCAAAAAGAAAGAACTAATAAGTGGATAGGAAATTTGGTCATCTGCACTCAGGCTCAGCCCCTTTTCTCATTCTATCCATTAAGTATCAAAAGATATAAAACTCTAGTTTACTTTGTTTTTAGAGTGCCCCTCCAATATTCAAACATCCCAGGTCTTTGTAAGAGCACACTTGAGATGATTCAGAAATGAGGAAGGGAATGCACCAACCGGCCTCAAGTTCTGTTATTTGTTTCACACGCATTTATCCTTTGTTTTTCCAATGCTTTTCGACTTGTATTTTTTTACTGTAGGTTAAAATTGTTTATTGGACTTTATATAACTGTAGACAATCATACAGAGTTATTTTTCTCCATGCAGATGGCAATCATACCACGCACTCCGCAGGGGCATGGATGGCTGAGACCTGCAATCGGGGTGGTTGAGCTATCTCAGAGTATCATCCAGGTATTGTTCCACTTTAATGTATTGTTGAGATTATTTATGATAGGAAGCGTTTGAGTGAATAACTAGTACCATAGCACCATAATTTGATATATAGCCCTTGTTTGGTCCCCATTATTTCCAAAATACATTTTTCTCTCACTTATTTTCAACCAAACATTTTTCAATAAAATAATATTACTCGCAAATCCAAAACTTTTTCTTATTTTTTAACCACACATTCTCCATCAAATCACTATTCCAAGATGCTTTTTTGACAAAAAAGGGAACTCAAACAGGCTCTTAATATTCTTTTATCGAAGAAAGCAGAAAACCTGATACACACTTAACACATTATAAAATCTGTTAATTCACTATCATTTGGCTTTTTTAGGGAATCTGTGAGTAGTAGTTGATGTGAAAAAAACCAGATATAGAATAGTTCACTGATTTTGGAGTTCTTCTACATATTTTGTAGAAAAAGACCTACATTCATCTGCACCATAATTTTTGCTTTATTTTGGAAACCCTACCATTTGTTTTATATTGATGATATAATAGTAGCATTTGATTCATATTTTCCCTTTCGTCACTTTTCAAATCTGTACTAAAATGATGATTGCTTTTCGATTTTAATTTTAATTTTTTAAATAATGTAATGTATGATATAGCAAGTTTGAGTTTTGAAGTCAAGCAAATTTTTTGTGACATCCGAAAGGATGTTTAGGGATGAAAATATGAAGGGTGGAGCATGTCAGAGACTTCGAGGTCAATTAACATTGTCGTGACGCATAATATGAGGAACTTTTTTATTTTAGGGCTATAGATTTTTAGTCAGTTTACATTTTCACATATTGCAAAAAACAGATACACGTGCATTGGCCTCAGTTGCCATGAAATGGAAAAAAGAACTTTAAACGCAAAAAGCTTGTGACAAATGCATCAAAT
Organism: Fraxinus ornus; assembly: GCA_903798235.1. Classification (NCBI taxonomy): domain Eukaryota; kingdom Viridiplantae; phylum Streptophyta; class Magnoliopsida; order Lamiales; family Oleaceae; genus Fraxinus; species Fraxinus ornus. The sequence continues at coordinate 12,125 of CAIGRF010049870.1, forward strand.
GGGATTGAACCCCAATTTCGCATAAAAACAGATTGATGTTCATCATCCATTACGAGATGATTGTATTTTCTTGTTGAAAGGATCTCTAAAGCTCTCTTTGGTGGACCTTATAGTTATCTGGGTGAATTGTTTTCATGGTTGAAAAATGTTTATTATAAATCAGAATACTCAGGAAATGGAGGGGTTAAAGGGAATAAGGGTAAAAGTTGGGGAAGATATGAGAAAAACCACTAAGAGACAGAATAATCCTGAGGTAATGCTACTAGAAGCTACGTAACAAGCTTCCCAATCTTCAGAAATATTTTTCAAGTTTCCAATTCGTGTTAGTTACTTCTTTCTATTATTGTGGAAGGATAAATAGTTTTAAGTTTTTTATCTGACTTGATAGATTTCCTGACCATAGGACCTTGACTTCACAAAACTTTTCAAAATTGAGAAAAATCTTGACTCTGAGATTGGTCTAGAATTTCTGCAACTAGAATGCTTTTGTACTGCAGACCACAAGTATGTCAAATATGACTCAGCTACCTACCTATTGAATCCTCAAAATTATATAATTGCCTTTGTGGTTCATAAACATCTGCAAAACTCTTTTGTGTACATGCAGGCTGTTCCCCTCAGTGCAAGAAAAGCAACCGGGGGATCCAGCGAAGGATATGGTCCCTTTTTGCAGCTTCCATACTTCACCGAGTCTGTCGTTAAAAAAATCTCCAGAAAGGTTGATCTCCTCTCTCTGGCTCTATACTCTGTCTCTGCCTGCGTCTGTCTTTCTCTCTTATGAGTTATGTGTGCATGTGCACGTCTTTTAAGCAATATTGGTTGACACCGTCGCCTGCATTGCACCATTTTCTGCTCTTTCCCATTGATGGTTGCAATTCTTTTGTTAATGATGTTAGAAACAATTCGAACAATAATCTTAAATCCACAAATGCTTCTCTTGAGATCATCGTTTCCCTTCACAAATAGCACACGTCCTTTGACAAATCACGCACAGGTCTTGGATGGTCATTTATACTAGGTAGAGGTGTAATTCTTGCTGTGCACAACTGTACCATTACAATGTTATCTCACTGCTTACATGAAAGTCCGAACTTAATTTTCTTTCAAACGTGTATTCTGTTCTCCATATGTATTGGGCTTAATAGCTTTTGTTTCTGTTATTTGTCCAGAAAGTACGCATGTTACAAGATCTTCGAGACATGAAACCAGAAGAGCGGGCAGAGCTGTTGACTCAGGTTGCTGGCTTTTCTGCCGATGAATCCCGAGATGTGGAGATAGTTATTGAAATGATGCCTTATATTTCAATTGATATAACATGTGAGACAGAAGGTGAAGAGGGGATACAAGAGGGTGATATTGTAACAATGCAGGCTTGGATTACTCTTCACCGTGGGAATGGCTTAACTGGTGCTCTTCCACACGCTCCTTACTTCCCTCTCGAAAAAGAAGAGAATTTCTGGTTACTTATTGCAGACTCCTCGTCAAACGATGTGTGGATCTCTCAGAAGGTAAATTTTGTAGACGAAGCAACAGCAATAATAGCTGCAACAAAAGCAATTCAGGAGCTGAAGGAGGGGTCGGGTGATAGTGCGAGGGAAATAAATGCAGCAGTAAAAGAAGCAATTGACAGAGTTAAAGCTGGTTCTCGGCTTGTGATGTCCAAGTTTCAGGCCCCTGCAGAGGGAAACTATAACCTGACTTCTTATTGCTTATGCGATTCATGGATTGGTTGCGATGCAAAGTCTAGCATTAAGTTGAAGGTTTTGAAACGCAGCCGGGGAGGGACAAGGGGTATGGTTGCTGCAGACGAGTTACCAGCACTAGAGGATGGAGGTGATGAGGTGGAGGAAGAAGATGAATACGATGATGATTACGAGAGTGAGTACAGTGAAGACGACGAAGGCGTTAAAGGAAAAGAGGCTAATGGAGCTGTGGTAAATGGCTCAGCCCATGTTAGAGGCGACGATGGTTCAAGCTCAGATGGTTCAGGAAGCGAGGAAAATTAGAAAAAAAATAAAAATTCCTTTATTTTTGTTGTGTTTTGTTGTACGTTAAATTTTAAAATTTCCGGGAGAAATAAAGGGGATTAAAGAAAATTTGCAAGTTTTCTGTTGATAAAACATTCACGAAGCATATAGTCGATTTTAGAGTTCATTTAATACAAGTTGAAAATGAATGTAAACATGCACGGAGTATAGTACTTGGGCATAGTTTTTATCCTAGATGATATATGAGTCTTATATCCTACAAATGGTGTTTTAGCTTTGATCACTTGTCTAGTTTTGCTCAGTTTGGTCTCTACTTTTTAAATCTCATTTTGAACCGAAATATCTTTCAATAGAATAATTTGTGAATTGATAAAAATTTTATACTTTTTAATCACACATTTAAACCAAAAAAAAAAAATTCTTAAAAAGTCCACCGAACAGGGGTTTTTGTTCCCTGATCAGTGATCATGGTATGACTTTCGGGGATCCGTCATCGGATGCTAAGCACATTTGTCAGTAAATTTTTACTTTAAAAATATGTTTGAATATGTTATTCTTTTTCTTATTTGTAAGTGAATAATTTACTTACTTTTGCTTAATCTTTCATCAACCGTCAAAAATAGAGGGAATGAATGGCATGGATAGCAGGTATTCACACATGGTACTTTTGAACGTTAGTTTTCTCCGTAGGCTTATTAGCACAAAACGTCCCTACGTTTGACAATGAGTGTGCAAAACGTCTCAACGTTTCATTTTTTTGCATTTTCG
>CAIGRF010049870.1:15405-28609 GCA_903798235.1 Fraxinus ornus
CTAAACCACCAGATCCCACCACCATTCAAACCATCTCACCATTCCAAATGCAAAGCCGAAGAAGAAAATGAGAACCCAAAACAAAATGCATTACGCCCACAAATGGACGGAAGTCGTGTTTTAAACACAAGCTTTCGTTAAGATACCCCTTAACAGTCATATTACCAGCTCCAGGCACCTTAAGTAGAGAGGATTTATCGCCAACTAGGGAGGTGAGTAGACCGTATTGTCCAAGCAACGAGGGAACCATACTAATACCAACTCTACCATATCAGAATTTGCTGCAGTCATAAAAAAAGGTCAGATCACAAGTAACTTAATGGCATGTTTGGCAAAGTGGATTTAGAATACTGTCTAATAGTACTACGTACCAAACATGTCATTAGAGATCTAAACTTTGGGTCTTAACGATAAAGTTTCATGTGTCCGCACTCACCGTCCAAAGGATAAGTGATGAAGTGCATAAAGAGTTAGGCTCCGTTTGATAGCTTTAATTTTCCATGGAAAATGAATTCCTTTTCCACCCTTAAAAAGGTATTTGATAGGTAAAATTTGCCACGGAAAAAATTTTCCCACCCACCCCCCACGCGTCATTTTTCCTTGATTTTAGGGAGGTGGGAAAATGAATTCCAGTTTCGGCCTTCCTTTTTTTCTTTTTTTGCAATGGTAACAAATTTCAAAACCAATTGTAAAAAAAAAATTCAGTTTAATGAACAATTTTAATGTAAAACGAAACCAAACAAACAGTTAACTTTGATGAAAAAATAGTTTTTGAACAAACTTCTTTTTTTTTTTCTACTTTTTGGCAATGGTAACAAATTCATAACCAATTGTAAAAAAAAAAATCATTTTAATGGACAATTTTCATGTAAAATAAAGCCAAACGTGAACAAAAAGATCCAAACTTTTAAAAAATTTCCGGGTGAAAAATTATACCAATAAAACACACTTAATTACAATTCTCAAAATTTTAAAATTTTCTGGGTGAATAATGCTACCAATCAAACACACTTAATTAACAATTCCCCGGAAAACAAGTTTTAGACAATTATTTTCCCTGAAATTCATTTTCTTTTCATCCATTTTCTACCATTGCAATCAAACGGACCCTTAGAGTTTATGATGAGGTGGGATTGCAAAGGAAAAAAATGATTTCATGATAACTTCGGGTTTGTTCATTTTTGGTGAATTACTATCCTAATTCGATTGGAAACGGACCAATGATCACAACTCATCGCCTTTAGGCATGACGTACGTCGGATTTTGGGTAGATTCAATCGTTTAGGCCCTCGATTTAGCGTTTTTGTCATTTATGGTAATTTTTATTTTGGTAATCTCTCTTTCAATATAATTCGGATTCATATTCCGTTTGTTGGAGAACGATCCTGAATCTTAGGAGTTTCCATTTAAGTTGTTTGCCCGAATTTTTCCATTTATGGAAAAATATCATTTTTTTTTATTATTTATTTTCCAATTTTGCTAGGGTTTTACTATATAAAGTATTGTAAGCCCTTTGAGACAGATTATTATTGAATTGAATAAAAACTTTAGTGAGTTTTCTCTCATCTTGTGAAGTTGTTCATATTTCCTATAATCTTCCGCTACGTCAATAAGAAAATCGGAGAACATGTTCCAGAAACTGAGGAAGAAAGACATCACAATGGCAGCAATCTGGAGACCTAGAGTCGGCGCGAAAAGCATCAACCAGTATAGAGTGAAGTAGATGAAGCACTCAAAAAACAAATAGTAGAACCATAAGAATTTTCCGACTGCCCACTTGAACCCAACCATTGAATAGAGTAGAAGAGAGTAGAGAATAGTCTGAACTGTGCGACGTAGATTATCTCTATGGCCATCTAAAGCAAATAAGATATTTAGAAAGATGAATGTTGATCATGTGCCTAATACAATTTTAGTCCTTATTATAAAATACATGCGATGCTTCTGCATGAAAAATGCTAGCTTGCAGAAAGATAATTTGAGAAGCAAAGGAGTTTATAGGGTAATGGATAATGATATCCAAGGAAATGCATAAGGCAATGCTATATACATTCTAGTTGTCCTTTCGTGGTAGAATAATGTTCTCTCTATAGCAACAACACCTTGCACAGAAGAACTATTAGTGGCTCCAAGGAAAAGAACAGAAGCATAGATGGCTCCCAAAAGGTTCTATAGATCTTGTTGTTTCTGGCTGTTCCAGAAAGTTAAATTCCACTCGGATATAAATGCAAGCTTTTTGAAAATCAATAATAAGATCATGTCATAGGCGATCAAATACATGAAGAAATTGAATGTGTGATTTCGTTAACCAAGCCCAAGCTGAACCATATAACAAGAATGGTATTGTGTTATAGTATCAACGTGAAGTATCCATTTACATTTTATTTTCTTCTTTTAACTTTTAACTTTTTATTTTGAGACCTAAATTCTGTTGGATCTTCGTGTATTGGTTAAAAGAGGTGATAAAGATGTATGAGAAGTTTTGGGGCAGAAATTGGGAGCTTAGAATCAATTTGGACCGAAATTTAGCTCTTGGGCGCCATTGGAATCGATGTCGCTGTTGCTTGCCTAACACTCGAGTGTCGTGCACTGCTCGCCAGCGCGAGGATAGAGCGCCATATATATCCAAGAAAAATTTCTTTCTTTCTTTTGAAGCGGTTTTTGAACCCTTTTCCAATCATAACATATTCTTTTGGATCCTATATATAGCCCACGCGATTCTTGGCTTTCATATGACTTTGTATGAGTTAGAATCAAGTTAGAAACACAATTATTTTGTATTCTTTCTCTATATCAATACATTCTTCATTCATTTGCCAATTGTTCTTGTGTTGTGATTGCTACTTCATATTGTGTCATAAAATCTCGTTTTCTTCTATTCCTAACAAGTGGTATCAACATACATAATTCTTGTTCGGATTCTAACAAGTGGTATTGAAGCTTAATGTTTGATTTGATCGAGATTTTTTGTTTTTGTGATGACAACCATGAAGTATGATATTACGCTTTTGGATCGCAACACTAGATTTTCGTTATGGCAGGTGAAGATGCGAACAGTACTCCCTCAGATGGATTTGGACGATGCTTTGTTGGAATTTTACAGAATGCCCTCAAATTGGTCAATGGAGGAGAAACGACGTAATGATTGAAAGGTCCTATCACATATTCATCTTCATCTTTCGAATAATATTCTTCGGGATGTTTTGAAGGAGAAAATCGCAGTTGTGTTATAGTTGAAGATGGAACAATTGTGTATGACTAAGAGACTAACTAGCAAATTGCCCAACATCATTTGTATTCTCATTGCATGACAAGAGGTACATCCTTAGAAAATCATCTTGTTGTCTTTAAGAAATTATCGTTGATTTGGAAACCTTGAAGGTTAAGTATTATGAAGAGGACTTGGGTTTGATTTTATTATATTCATTGCCTGCTTTGTATATTTTATTTAGAGACACAATATTATATAGTCATGATACTCTCATCGTTGAAGAAATTTATGATGCTTTATTTTCAAATGAGAAGATGTTGCATCTGAGGATCAAGGATAATGCTTTGTTGTTCACGATGGTTAAGAGGGGTAGTTCAAAGTCTAATTCTGGTAATAAAGTTTGTAATTATTGCATGAAGAAGGGCACATTAAGAAGGATTGCTACAAATTGCATAATAAAGAAAAATCAACTGCAAATCAGAAGGGAATACAATCAGAAACTTAAGGTGAAGTCGATTTTGTAGATAACTGTTTGAGTGATGGAAAACTTTTGATTATTTCTGATGGCAATTCCAAACCTGACGAGAATTAGATTCTTAATGCAACTTGCACTTTTCATAGGTGTCCTAATCAGGAGTTGTTTTCAATATATGAAGAAGGTTCGAAAGGTGTTTTAGTTATGGGCAACAACGCACCCTGTAAGTTAGTTGATATTGGAAAGATCAGACTTAAGATGTTGGATAAGACGGTCAAAACACTTGATAAAGTGAGACACGTTCTGGATTTGAAGAGAAATCTTATCTCCTTGACTACTCTTGATTCAAAATAGTACAAGATCATTGGTGAAGGTGGAGTCTTGAAGGTTTGTAAAAGTGTTAATGTTGTGTTGGAGAGACAATGAATGTCCCAATTGTATATCTTGCAAGGTTGTGCAGGATTTTTAAGATCAATCAACAGAGGTTTAGTACTTTGGTAGATATTCAATTTGGTACAGTACCATTGGAGTTTGGTTTGGGACTGTGTTGAAGAATACATCGCAATCGAGTTTAGAGGTTATGGGTAATACCACTTTGCCACCACCACCAACGATGACATTGTATTCAATTACTAGAGACTGACCCAGACGAAATATTAGGCCTCCACAGAGGTACGGGAAAGCTGATTTAGTGCGTACGCTTTTAAGTGTGGTTGAAAATATTGAGTCTAGCAAGGAACCTTCTACATGAGCATTTAGTTGTGTTGATTCTGTTTTAGGGCGTGTTTCAGCCATGTTTGATAACTTTTGAATTATTTGTGATTTTGTTTTTCGTAGTGATAATTCGAGCAAATTTTGGTGCCCGAGTTAATTCTGCTGAGTAGTGCTTGGAATCAGTTAATTGGATTTATTCTAGTTGGACTTTGTTAAAGAGGAGGGGAATTTTTGTTATGGAGTTCTTTGGAGTGAAGAGTTATTGGTTTATTCCTTAAAGTGGAATTTGTCTTCGGTTGGAGAATTTTTGAAGTTTGTTCATTGCAGTGAAATTTGTGTCAAGATGGAAATTTATTATTTTGTGACCCAAGATGTTCGTGGATTGGTTGAAAGAGGTATGAGAAGTTTTGGGACATAATTTAATCGCTTGGAATCAATTTGGACTAAAACTCAATGTTGGGCGCCATTGGAGGCGCTATCCCATTGCTCGCCTACCTCTCGCCTAACGCTCTAGCGCCGCTCGCCAGTGCGAGGTTGCCGCTCAAGCGCCATATGTATCCGAGAAAAAAATATTTCCTTCTTTTGACGTGATTTTTGATCATCTTTCCAACCATAACATATTCTTTTTAGTCTTATATATAACCCACGTGATTCTTGACTTTTATATAATTTTGTATAAATTAGAATCAAGTTAGAAACAAAATTATTTTATATTTTTTCTCCGTATTAATAAATTCTTAATTCCTCTATCAATTGTTCTTGTATTGTGATTGTTACTTCATATTTTGCTATATAATCTTATTTTCTTCTATTTCTAACAAGTGATATCAATATACATAATTCTTGTTCGAATTCTAACAAAGCTCAAGAAATACCATTGTAAAAGAAAACGATAAGGAAATCATGGACTAACGTTTCCTGTCCCTTGTCCCAAAATATGTGATGCAGAATAAAATACCTCACTATTGTCACGAAGAACCGGATGCCATTATATTGCGGGTTCTTCCAGTAAGACAAATGCTGCTTCCAGAAACAATCCTTGCACTGAGTAAGAAATGACTGAGAGTACTTGGTTGGAAAATAGAGGTCCTTGGAACCATGTGGAGGGGAACTGAGTTCTTTGATTAATTAGTTCTTGATTTCTTCTGAAAATTGTTTTCGAGGGAAAAATAATATTCAAGCTATCTAAAAATCACAAAAAAATAATTAACAATCGCTCAGAAAAACTTATTTCATGTTTTACTTAACGATAAAGGGAGAAGTTGGCATATATATCAGCAAAATAGACTACTAGTTCACTCTCGATTGCTGGCATGCTAATCTCCAGCATCCATGTAGCTGGATTGTAATCGTCTCTAATCTTTGGAACCCTGGGAACAGCCTGGCATGTTAAAAATAATCACACTCCATTTGTAATTCAAAGTAGTTAGTAATTAATATTCGAATCACCAAGAATATATCAGAACTGAAGAAACATGAAAATAAGTAATTATGCATGGAAATTAAATGGTTTGCTTGATAGTTTGAATCAAACAAGAACAGCAGCAAATGATGCTTCAAAATATTCTATAAGCCTGTGGAAGTTGTGACCAAGTGGTGGCCTCCTCTCTTCATCAGAAGCACCTGCATCAAGCTCAATAATTAGCTGTAGATATGCATCGGAAAAGAAAGGAAGATTCGAGAAAAAACAAATAAATAAAAAGAATCTCACAATGAATCAAAATTCTAGACCACACCTCATCAAAACCTTCAAAAATGTCTATGCATAGTTGATGAATTTTGCAGACCACAGTTCTGCCTGTATCCACTGTATTTCTCACAGCATGCATAAAATAGCAGCAGCTATACCATCAAGGTCTGATGTTGGTTCAGCCGTGAAGATGATAGACAGGTTAGCAACCAACTCACAGCTATTGTTAGCCTCTTCCTCTATTCTGTTGACAGGCCATCTACTTCCGGAAGCCTATCAAGATATTTCTTATCGAATTAAGCTCAACCAGTTCCATCACTTCTATAATCAAGATAATGTTAAAGAAGGTAGGTCGAAAAGAAAAAAAATACTGCCATGTAAACTCAGAGAAACAATTTCAAATAATCAAGTAATATATGTTGGATTGTATAGAGTCTAATTATACTTTTCAATAAAGGGGTGCATTAGACATTCACCTGTTTGTACTATGTTGTCCTACTCCTAGATTCCTACGCTAGTATGTTATATAAAGGGAATTAGAGGTGCCGTTTTTGTATGAGAGACAATTGAGAGGCGTGAGATCTCCGTTGTGAACCTCTTCCCAATTTAACGAAAAATCTGGATAATAGACATTGGTCTCATGTTGTGGATGAACCACTACAAATTTCTGTATTTCTGTGTACATTTCAATTTTCTATTTGTTCATTCATTATTTATCTCTGGTTTTAGGATTTTAGACATAATCCATGACGATATACCTTTCTAGGATTGGTTTTCACATCTGCAGGAATACGCAGCCAAGCAGAATACAGAACAGATACATAAACTGTAACATTGGGTGAATGAATATCGTTCTGCTCACAGTATCCACTAATTCGTGCAGACGTGGACTGATTCTTTGGGTAACCCAAAATGCTGATAGTCCCTTCAATATATCCACCGGTCTTTCTTCTGGCCAAGACATCCATCAAGACGGTCTTTCCAGCCCCACTAACATCGACAAGTGCGGTTAATACCTGATAAGTGCGGTTTACACACTTATTTCATGCCACGAACACGGACAATTGTTGATAAATACGTTAAAAAAAAACAGGTTAATTCTATGAAATTGTGTTTTGCAGGACACTGTGATGAATGTGGCGGACATTATGAGAAACAAAGTGAAAAAGGACTAAAATGGAAGAAAATGGAAGTTCAGGGACCAAGATGCAAATAATTGAAAGCTGACCCGGAGGAGGAATTGAACATGTGGAGATGGCTACTCATGTCGAATTGAGCTAGGGAATGAAATATTGTTTGAAGAGAAAGCGGGAAAAGAGATCGAGAAATACAAAATGAAGTTTGAGGACCAAAACACAAGTTTTTGGATTGGTTACATCTATGCGGTTGCATAGCACAAAAGCTATGCGATCGCATAGATCCATTCAGCAAAAAAAAAAAAAAAGGCTCTTTCAATTCTTCTATGCGATCGCATAGAGGTGAACGATGCGGTCACATAGTTGAATTTTTAGGCGAGAATTCTGGTTTTTTTATTCGAGTCAAATACATATGGAAACAAGATTTTGATCGCGTATTTAAACCCTAGAGCCGTCCAGAATGCGGGGGAGGAGATTCATAAGGGTTGAGAGAAGAAACAAGGGAATAAAGAGAAGAGAAACACTACGAAACGAAGATTAAACTCAAGAATCGAATTAGTGATGTTCTTCATTTATTTTTCTGATTTTCTTCGTTCCACCATGTTAGGCTAGTTTAATTTTGTACTAGGACTAGATGAATTATGTAATATGATTCTTAAATTTTAATTTTACAATTCTTGACACCAAAAACACGTTTTGGATATTTGAATGGTTTATACGAATTTCTTTTCTCCATAATTATTGTATACGTAATTGTGTGAGTTTGGTGGCGTATTTCATGCATTCGAAAGAAGAAAATAGGATTGACGATGTAAATCATCATAGGATTCGATAAGAGATAGAAATATATCGCTATGCTCTATATGAATCTTTAAGTGCTCATAAAAACACATGCATTCTTATATGTTCGCATCCGTCATAAAAATATAGTCAGGTCGCATCATTTATTTTTATTTTTTTGATTTTCTTTGTTCCACCATGCGGCTAGTTTAATTCTGTACTGGGGTTAGATGAACTATGTAATATGATTCTTAAATTTTAGTTTTACAATTCATGACACCAAAAATACGTTTTGGATATTTGAATGATTTATATGAATTTATTTTCTCCATAATTATTGTATACGTAATTGTGTGAGCTTGGTGGCGTATTTCATGCATTCGAAAGAAGGGGAATAGATTCGACGCGGTATAAATCATCATAGGATCCGATAGGGGATATAAATATACCATTATACCCTATGTGAATATTTAAGTATAAAAACACATGCATTCTTGTATGTTCGCATCCGCATAGAAATATAGTCGGATCGCATCTTGGAATATGTTTAACTTTACTCAAGAGAGACAATTAAATAATTTAGGAGCGTTGATTCTTCAACATTTCAATCGTGTGTCAAGGTGTAGAACTAGGTCTAAAGAAGATTATTACATAAGAATTCACGATCCTAGTACATTCATCATACATTCGAAAACTCCAAAGTATATTCAACGCTATTTGCATTCAGTTTAGTTATATCATTCATCCTTACATAATTAGATTAATTTAGTTATAATTTCATTACAACAACACTTCAATTTTATTGTTTCAGTTAAGATCACGGTAATAGGAATTGAACTAATCAATGATCACGGTAATAGGAATTGAACTAATCAATCTTCGTGGGACGATACTCAGACTCAAAAAGTTAACTTTATTACTTGTTAACGAACTGTACACTTACGATAATTTTAATCCGAAATATATTATCGTGAACAATACCCCACGTCTAAAAGCATATCTAGTAGTTGGAGACGATTTTCTTCAACCCTTTACATAGCACTTATGCTAGGATAAAGGTCGGCCAAAGAACTCTAGCAAGAATCAATTTCATATGAACTGCATTCTTCATGTTTAGTACGCATTATTGAACAAATTCTTTTTCTTAACATTGTCTTATACTGTCGAGATTACCTTACCGAACATAACAATAATAGGAATAATTAGGCTACCTGTTTGAGTGTTCAAGAATAAACTCAACTGAAAATCATGCAAAACCATGATAAATATGTGTTAGGACTAAATTGTCACCATCATATAAATTTCCGTGTCCAGCCCAGTAAGAGAAACTTGGAGCAATACTCTCAACAATATACATTATAAGCATGATGTAGTTACAAAATAGCTTTACCAGAAAGTATTTTTCTTCCCAACAAATATGTTTTTGCTAGAACAACTCAAATTGCAAGTGCTCTCCTGCAGCACTATATTCCAGATACTTCTCCTCCTGAGTTGCTATTTTGGAAATTCCGGTATCATAGAACTCGGGAATTTGAGGTGGAAGGGCACAGCGTATCAGTGCCCAATTTAGGCCGTCGAAGAATGGGTGTCGCTTGATCTCAGCAGCTCCAGTCTCCGTCCCCAACCGGTTCTCGGGTTCCTTCACCAGCAGACCTCTAATGAGATCCCTTGCCTGAAAACTAACAATAGGGCTGTCGGGAAACTTCAGACTTTGCAACACCACATTGGCTAATGTGTCTTCGTTTCCAGCACCTCTAAAGGGCGTCTTCCCATAAAGAAGTTCGTACAAGAAAACACCAAACGTCCACCAATCAACTGCACTCCCATGGCCTTCTCCTCTAATGATCTCTGGAGCCAAGTACTCGTGGGTACCAACAAACGAGTTGGATCGTGCCTCGGTCGGCTCGGCCACGAGCTGCGGTAACAATTTAGCCTGGGCAGAAGCTTCGGCTTTTTGTTTCCTTGCCTTTGCACTGGCAGGTAAAATCCTAGGGCTAAAGCATGAAACCTGACACGAAGGTCCAGCACAGAAAGGATCAATACAGTTAGACCCCGCACATGGACCAGATATTCTAGGTGGCTCCACTCCCAGTGAAGAAGATTTAAGGAGGGTCGGGTTAACAGAACATCTAAGTGACAGATCAAAATCTGTTAGCATGATGTGACCGTCTTCTCGGACCATAATGTTTTCGGGTTTCAAATCTCTGTACACAATACCAAGCATGTGCAAATATTCAAGAGCAAGCAGGACCTCAGCAACATAGAATCTGCAGGTACGAAAGAGTTGTAAGCAAAGAATACAACTAAGAAAACATGATGAATCAGTTCCTAAAGTGGACCTGAATTTCTTTCAATTTCGAGTCTGTACCTACTTTAGACACGGAAAAAGAAACACTTCATAGGTCACAAAGTTTACACGTTTGACTCAGTTCCATCTGTGTTGCAAAAAGAAACTTCTACCTTAGCATCTTCTCAGAAGCTACATTCAACATGCAGTCTTTTGGATATAATACATTTAGGCTAGCCTAAGAATCTTGCAAGTATCATTTTCAAGCTGGCCAGCTCATTGTCAAAACTAAGATATAAAACATTTATTTCGAAACGAAATTGCATAAATCATTACCATTTAAGTAGTTTACCTAGACAAAAATCAACAGGCATTTAGAAGTAAATATTTTTACTTTTACCTTACCATTATTGTTCTTGCCAGTAATTAAATAAAGAATTGGTTTAAGGTACTGATCACCATTTCTTTCGCACATAATATTTTCAATAGTCAAGCATATAAATAACAGATACAACTTCTACTGTAAATTAATTAATATTGTTCATTATTTTTCCCGATGCAAATAACACAAGATGCAACAAGCAATTTGATACCTTGCTGCGTGTTCAAGAAAATATCTACCAGGCTGCTTCTGGCGGAGGACGTGTAGATCTCCACCTGGACAGAACTCCATAACTAAACATGACAAATTGTCAGAAGTAAACTGGGCATACAGTGTCGGGAGAAATGGATGGTCAAGCATTCTTAGAATTTCTCTTTCAGTTTGAGCTCTAGACATTTTCTTCCTTCTTGCCAAGAACTCATTATCCATAACCTTAATTGCAAATAAGCAGCTTGTTCCTATCAGTTCAGCCAGATAAACTGTGCCAATATCCCCAGAACCAAGCTTTTTCAATAAATTGAAGTGATGCAATCCTAGGAATCCATATTGTTTTCTTATGTTGTTGATCGCTTCCCACCTCAAATCCTTCGACATATGCGGTCTATTGCCACAACTCGACCCACTTAGACTGTCTTCACTAAGACTAGTAGTGCTACTGCTAAAATCACAGATACTGCTCATTGAGCTTTGGGAAAATTCTCCTTTCTCCTTATATTTTGAGGTCATGTGAGTTTTGACCAGGGGAGTGACACTGTCCTCACGGCCATTTGGACTGAAGTCCGATTTGATTGCATCATACTTACTGCTACTTGTACTCACTTCAGCAACGGTAGCTACTGGGTGGTCCTTATGAGACTTGTATTTTGTGTCCTTCAAAGAACACTGACACCTCTGACAGATAGGTGGGCCAGAATTGTGATCCAAAGCACTGCTTACTTCATAAGATGCAGAAGAATTTCCATCCGCTAATACCAATACCTTCTTTGATTTCTTAACAATGAGATTCTTGTTCCTGAGGGCTGGTTTGACTGCACGGGAAGTGCTTCTTGTTGACTTGACATCCCTTGACAAAGGTAAAGCCTGCAACCTTCCCTTCCTTCGTAGCTTAGGTGCTGCTTTATTTGCTACTTTAGCGGAGGCGGAAGTTTTTTTACTTGGACCACTCACAACACTGTTTGATCCAGTAAAATTCTTATCTGGCTTTGGGGCATTATTGTCAGCATTACAATAAGGTAGAGAAGACATTGAAGTATGGTTTTCCTCCTGAGAGGGTTCTGCTTCCATTTCTTGGATTTCAACTTCTGTGGACACTGGTGCACATTCATTTGGCCCGCAAGAAGATTCTATGGCAAAATGAGAAGAGTGAGCACTTTGATTTACTGACTTCATCTTAGGCTCTTGATACTGAGGCAGCTTCTTAGAACATGTAGTGCTTTCTTCTTGCACAAGGTATTTTCCAACACTATCCCCCAAACATTCAGCCTGGGGGCAACCAGATTCGCCAGAAGTACATTCAGTACTCTCAATGATTCGCTTAGTACCAAAACGAGGAGAAGAATGGGCAGTTTTGTTTGCTGACTTCATCTTAGGCTCTTTAAGGTACCGATGTAGCTTCTCTGAAGAACACGCAGTGCTTTTTTCTAGCACCGGGGATATTCTGATTCCATCTCCCCTATGTTCAGTCAGGGGATGATCAGATTCACGAGAAGTAGGTCCTGCACTCTTAAATATTGGTTTAACACCAAAACGAGGAGAAGAATGGGCACTTTGATTTGCTGATTTCACTACAGGAGCTCCACCTCCCGAGTGAGGAAAACCAGATTCCCCTGGTTCAACTACGACAGACCTGTACAAATTTGTAATTTTACCAGCTTCTGAAATCCTAGGAGATGCTGGTGGCATTGTTAACCGTCTCATGGCAGCCATTTCTGCTGCTTGAGAAATGCACAGTCCCCTCAGTGCCTGCTTCAAAGACACGGGCTCAGAAAATCCAATTCCTGGTGACTGAGACCCAGCAACCTTCATTGGCTTCTTAGAGGAATTTCTTCGCAAGTCGGAGAGATCCAGACTCTTGCATGATCTGAGATCAATTGCCTCAAAGAGCTTGTTGATATCATCTTCCAGAGTTTTATTAGATCCTTTTTTCAGGATTGGAGGCTTCCGCTCCATGTTTTGTGCTCTTACTTGATGAAGAGTTTGATGGTGCCGGAATGTATTCGGCTCCTCTTTTTCTTCGACAATTTCACAATTACGAGGAAAAGAACCCATCACTTGGACTTGCTTTCTATCAATGAATCACGTGGATTTAGGAGAAAGCCTTTTGATCTTATTTCAGTCAGTGATATATCATTACACCTTCCAATGTTATAAGTACTCCAAAATTTTGCACATTTCTTTCGTGCTTAACTCCTCTCTCATTTATGTCATCCAAACATCCAAAACCTGTACCTGCAACAATAAACAAGATTTCTAAACTGCAAATTCTATTTTCGTAATGAATAAAGTTAGTGATGAAGTGCATAAGGAGTT
>CAIGRF010049915.1:18257-41605 GCA_903798235.1 Fraxinus ornus
TATAGTTTCAAGAGTGAAGAGAAAGATGTTTTTAGTTGTGGGATTGAGAGACTAACAAGTGGATTACATGGAGAATGCTCTGATTATTCAGTGACAGATGTTGTCAATAAGTTAGGAAGTAAATTGAAAAATTTAAGTGAAGATTGCAAGCTTTTGGGATCTGATGGTGGATCCGATGGGGCGTGTGGCTCTTGTTTGAGGGGGTGGGACGAGATTAGCGTTTTGCCTAACAATAGCAGTGATGATGGGATCAAAGTAGAAGCCGATATTTGTAGGTTTGTGGTGCTGGTTTCATTGACAAGCCAAAAAATGTATGACGTAGAGTGGCTCCAATCAATCTATAACCGCCTTCGAAATAAGAATCTTCATTTAGGTATCTAAAAAAAAAAAATTTAATGGCGCTGCCCCCGAACCCCCGTGGGCCCCCCTAGTCCAACAAGTTGGCTCCGCCCCTGATCACAATGTGAGTTTTACTTATATACATGCATGTTAACAATGTCAACAAACAACATATTTTGACAAGTCTATGATCAAGAAAATTACATGTGACCCTTTTACTATGACTAAAGAAATGCAACTTATGAGATCAAAATAAGTAAATGATATAATATTGTGTTACCTTGCTTGATATTTTGCTCTGCGGAGCACTGTTCTTCAACTCACCAACCTCAAAGGGAAAGGTATGTTTTTCCGAGCTTATTGCCAGTACAAATAATATTAAGCCACCGAAGACATTTTTGACACCTTACTGCTCAACTTGTCAAAATTTCGTTCCAAGTTAGGCCTCATGACCAATTAATTTGACATTGGACTTAACTCGTTCGACTCCCTTAGAGCTAGTTTGAGTTCTGTTGTCTATCTTTAAGTGCATTGTGAGATTCTATTGAGTAAGTGCCTGCCTATCTGGAACACTATCGTCAACTACTATAATTAGACTTGGGTGAGCTCAATCGTCTCCCATCAAGTTTGTAAGCCGTCCTAAGACTCTCACGATACATCTTCATTAGGTAGCTTGGTGTTGAAGTGTGACCCGAATTTCATTGTGTATTGGTAGTTTGGTTGAAGAGACCTTGAAAAAGTTAAAAGATGGACCAAGAAGAAAATGTAGGTGCATTTTCGCTCATTGCGCGCTAAGTTCTTGCTCGAACGCTCAGAATAGAGAGCTCGCAACTTGTTTCCCGCGAGCTTGGAGCTCAATTTCAAAGGTGCATGTGAGCCCTGGTATTATCCGGTCCATGCCTTTTTCTCGATTTGACGAATTTTAAGATGCCCATTCCACCTAAAGCACTATAATTAGGCTTGTATATATACTCCACGAGTTGTTGACTCTTCATAATGTTAAAAAAACATTAGATCTTTATTGAGAACATCAAATCTTGTAACAACAATCCATTATTTAATGGGTTAATTTCACAAATGGTCACTGAAGTTACCTGAAAATTTCAAAACGGTCACTGAAGTTTCAAAGTTTTAGAAACGGTCACTGAAGTTTGAAATTTCTTTCACAAACGGTCACTGAATTTTCAGATTTTTTGGATAAATTTAAGGCAATTTTTCGGTAACTTCCGACCACCAAAACCGTCGATTTCGGATACCATTGGAAAGCCCACGAAGTCCTCTTCAATTACCATAAAAAATCTCCCAAAAACTCCAAGTGATTTGGCCGAAATAAACTCACGAAGTCGGTAACCGAAAATTGTGAAAATCTGCCCAAATTTTCAGATTTTTTTGGATGAGTTTGTGGCATTTTCTCGGCAACTTTCGATCACCAAAATCGTCAATTTCTAATACCGTTGGAAAGCCCACAATGTCCTCTTCAATTATCACCAAAAATCTCCCCATAATTCCAAGGGATTCGGTCGGAATAAACCCACGAAGCCAGCTACCAAAAAAATCCGAAAATCTGTCCATTTTGGATAGTTGACTTCGTGGGTTTATTCCGGCCGAATCACTTGGAGTTTTGGGGAGATTTTTGGTGTTAATTGAAGAGGACATTGTGAGCTTTCCAACGATATCCGAAATCGACGGTTTTGGTAGTCGGAAGTTGCCGAAAAACTGCCTCAAACTTGCCCAAAAAATCTGAAAATCTGGGCAAATTTTCACAATTTTCGATTGCCGACTTCGTGGGTTTATTCCAGCCAAATCACTTGGAGTTTTGGAGAGATTTTTTTGTGTTAATTGAAGAGAACATCGTGAGCTTTCCAACGGTATCCGAAATTGGCAATTTTTGTGGTCGGAAGTTGCAGAAAAATTGTCTCAAACTTGACCAAAAAATCTGAAACTTCAGTGACCGTTTGTGAAAGAAATTTCAAACTTCAGTGATCATTTCTGAACTTTGAAACTTCAGTGACCGTTTTGAAATTCTCAGGTAACTTCAGTGACCATTTGTGAAATTAACCCATTATTTAATTAGTGAATTCTTCTCCTCTGTCCATGATTTTTTCTAGTCTTGGGTTTGAACGTAAAATCTTGTGTTCTTGTGGTTGGGTTTATTTTCATATTATCATATTATCCCGTTTATCTCTAACAAATTGATATCAGAGCGAGGTTGATCTTTCGCGACGACAACGATGAAATATGATATTTTGTTTTTGGATCGTAACACAAGATTTTTGATATGGCAAGTGAAGATGCGAATTGTGCTCGCGCAGATGGATTTGGATGATGGCCCATTAGAGTTTAATAAAATGGTTTCTACTTAGACGCAAGAGGAAAAGTGGCGTAGGGATCGAAAGGCCCTGTCATAAATTCATCTATCAAATCAAATTCTTCAAGATTTTCTAAAGGAGAAGAGTGACACTAAGTTGTGTTTGAAACTAGAGCAGTTTTGTATGACAAAAAGTTTGATCAGTAAGTTACACTTGAAGTAGCCTTGTATTCTCACCCAATATCTAAAGGTAGGTTTATAGTGGATCACTCAACTGTTTTTAAAGAAATTGTGACTGAACTAGAGACTTCGGAGATTAAGTATGATATGGAAGATCTTGGATTGATTTTATTATGTTCTCTGTCATCTTCATATATGACTTGTAAAAACACTATTCTTTATATTTGTGATACTCTGACAATTGCCAAAGTGTATGTGCTTTATTTTCAAAAGAGAAGATGAAGCATCTTGCTGTCGGATCAAATGGTTAGACAGAGGGCCGGTTGTTCGTGGGAGGGCTCAAGATAGGAATTTTAGTGGTAATATGATGGGTAGATAGAAGTCTAAAAATAATGACAAAGTATGTCACTTTTGCAAAAGGGAAGGGCACATCAGAGCTGTGCTACAAATTGCAGAACAAGAATAGAATGGCTATTGCTAAAGAGAAGGGAAATCAAACTAAAGATATGATAAGCCAGTGTTGAAGGAGATGACCAAAGTGAAAGAGAGATTCAGGTGATTTCTAAAGGAGATTCAAACCTTGTAAAGATTGGATTCTTGATTCACCTTAGACATTTCATATATGTCTCAATCGGGATTGGTTTACAACATATGAATCGGTTTCAAGAGGTGATGTGATTAGGGAAAACAAAACACCTTGTAAAATAGTTGAAATTGGAACGTTCAAGATTAAAATGTTTGACGGGTTTATCAGGACACTTATTGATGTAAGGCATGTTCCAGGCTTAAGGAGGAATCTCATATCATTGAGTACCTTTGATTCAAAGGGTACAAGTATACTAATGAAGGTGGAATTCTGAAGGTTAGTAAAGGTGCTATTTTTTGGATGAAAGGACAAAGAAGCTCTGCCCAATTATATACTTTGCAAGGTTCTATAGTTACAGGGGATGCACCTGTCACCATTTCTTCTTATATAGATGAAAAAGTTACTAAATTTTGGCATGTGTAATATCCCGAACTTCACATCACATTTGGCCAACATGATTCATGCATTCTATGCTATTTATAATGTCATTTGCATCAATTATCTTAATTGATTTCTCTTAAAATGATGCATTCGATTATTGAGGTTTTAACACATTGGTATGGTGTTAACTCTTCACTCCTTGACCTAGGTGGTGAATTTTATGTTGAGCTATGGTAGAGAAAAAGATTAATCTGGGTGTTGGAGATTGACTTGCTAAGTAATGACAATATTGAAAAGACCGGAATTAGTATTGACAAAGTTGCAAATTCTCCATTCGATTGATCAAGGTAACCTTAAACCCTAGATAGGTGATTGACACATTTGGGACATGAGGCATGAAGTAACATGATCACATTGCGATAAGCAGTGTTCTAAAATGCGCCAAAAGGCGCCGCCTAGGCGCGACGCGCCGAGAAAACGCGTCGAATTGGGGGTATGCGTGTAAAAATGCGGTCAAACTTTTTTGTTGACCGCCTAGGCGCGAATAGGCGGCACAATGCGCGATTAGGCGGCGCAATGCGAGATTAGGCCCGAATAGGCGGCAGAACTTTCTAACTTTTATCATATTTTGTTAGCTATCATATTGTATGTTGATAACTTGATAACTTTTATCCTATTTTGTTAGTTATCAACTTATCAATATCATGAAGGCATTTTACTATTATGAATCTATGATATATTAATATATTATCAAAATTTGCTTGTCTAGAATTGGTTCCTCAATGAGTTTAATTGTGCAAGGCCTCAAAAAAATCCTCTACTTAATGTCCAATCCATTAACAATATAAGTAATATTTAATAGTAAATGTGTATGTTTATTTTTATATAAAAAATTTGTTTTTTTTAATATAAAAATCTATTTATCATTCTTAAAATAATATTAAAAGTACGAAACGCATTATGACGCCTATTCTCCGCATTGACACGCTTAAACTTGTGATTCTTGATTCTCGACCTCGACGCATCGCAACGCATTACGCATTTTAGAACACTGGCGATAAGATAAGGTTTATATGACGTTATAAACATTGAGGTGCAAATCCTGGAAATCGGTCGAGAATTGAGTGTCAATCGGGTATTAATGAATGAACGGTAAAGGAATTAGCTTTATAAAATATTTTGAGATCTTAGGGCAAGTAAAGTGGATTATAAACACATTAAAATAAGCCAAGGATACTTGATTTGTACCTGCAATGATAGGTACAAAATCAGATTTTAACCCCAAGAGACCACCTCATGCTTAGTACACATCCTGCCTATTGATTTATCCTTGTAATGGTAAATTCCTTCACCCTTAAGCATTAGCCAGGTCTACTACTTCTTTAAGACTTCAAATATGGAACATATTATCCCTAAATTTCATACAAACCGTTCAAGGATTGGTATAAAATCAGAATTTAACTAGAAAGAGACACCTGCTACTTAACATGTGACGATTATCACTTTAACATCAAATTCCTTCAATCTTAAGGCCTCCATCACGTCTTCTAATCCCTTAGCACCTTATATAGAATATATATATATATATATATCTTATAATTAACATAAGGATCCAAATATGAGAAAAGAAAAGTCAAATATGGCTGCACGAAACCACATCTTGCTTGGACACCTCATGTTTGGAAATACTTGTCCTTTAATCACCAATTTCTTCATCCTTAAGTGTCAAGCACGACCCAACCCTTAAAACTCTTTATATAGCCCCTAAATAGGAAACTTAACCCCAAAGTTTTCCTCACATTATCCCCAAGTGAAAGAGAAAGCAAAAGAGCTAACGAAAAATAGAAAACAGAAAGCTGTGAATTGGGAGTTCTGGGCAGCTGAATTAGTACACTATTTTGAGATATGTCTTTATTGTTATTGAGAGATTTATAGCCTCTTGAACCAATGGACTTGATTAGATCGTTTTGGGGGTGTTTTGATGCTTTATAATGGCAAAAATAGGGGCAATTAATTAGAAAAACTTGAAAGAAAATAACCTGGACAGAGATGAGGATTGCTAGACTTGAATGGTTTAACCTTTGATTTTAAGTAATCCCTAATGTATAAATTATATTTATCAAAATGAAAGTTTTTACACAAGACTTAGAAGTATATAAATGATCTTTAATAGGTTAGAATTCAATTTTTGAAAGTTTAGTTCAAGTGAAACTCAAAACAGCCATGAAGGAAATTGTTTGATTTGGTGTCGGTAAAAAGGAATGCCTTTGAAGCTGTAAACCCTTCACTTGTGAAAAATTTATGGCATGATTACCGTTACAAACATGTTATAGAAGTGTAATAAAAATTCTGAAATTATTGGATATAGTTAAGGTGTGAAAAAGGATTGGAAAAACACTTGGACAGCGACGGAAACATGAAAAATAGATTCTGTCCATTTGTGTATTTAACTTAGACTCAACCTTTACATGTCCATTAACTATCTTTTAGGCATGAAAAATACATTTTAAGGAGTGCTAGGTTGTTAACAACAATTGGATGACATTGACGTTCATAATTAGACTCAAGAAATAGTGTAATTTATGGGATTAGTTTGCAATACAATCGGTAACTTGAATTGGTAATGTCATCTAAATTATTTTGGCATGAATGGATGTAGCACGGGATTGTGTGTGTGTATGTGTGTGTGTGTGTTAAGATTATTAAAATGAGGATTATGTTTAATATTAGATGGTAATAGAGGTGATTCTCCGATTTTAAGTGAAAAAAAGAATTGATTTACACCCCGTAGAAGCGCGCACATGCACAAGGGCAAAAAAGTAAGCGAAAATCCATTTGCAACTACGATGCAAGAACATAGTGTTTGTAATATAGTAATGTTGAAATATTCACATGACTCTGATAAGGAGCTCATTGTGTATCATTTGATGGTTATGATCATTGAGTATGTTACTCATGAGCATTTTCATGTACATGCACGACATACGTCCATGGTCGAAAATCTAGCATGCACAACATGATTGTGAAATTAAGCTTTTCTCATAAAATATTTTTATTGACCACTACTAGGGCACCCAGACATGTAAGGCATGCTTATGTGATATGTTTTGGCACATCGAGTGATACTTCTTGGTTGATTGCAAAGGTGAATAGGGAATGGTCCTTTGGTGATCACAGGGGGGCCACTCGACTATGCCTTTATTGGCGCTGCTAGGTGAGATACTTCTTGGGTGATCATAGGAGCAGTTAGGGGATGGGTCTCAAGTGTTCACAAGTAGATGGTCCATTCATCGGTGTCAATGTCAGATTGGCTATTTGATTATTGATATTGTGCAGAGCTCTATTCGGTGCATAGTAGGTGGCTCAAAGGCCCAATGAAAGATTTCAAATGAAATTATTTCGAGTCGAATTTGATGAATATTTGAGCATGATACATCTTTAGCATGATGTTTAAAGTAAATGGCATGGTGTCATATACTATTATCACCCATACTCATGACCTGCATGATTTTTGCTTACTGAGCATTGGCTTATGTAGTTCTTACAGTGTAGGTGAGTATGGAACCTCCTATGAGACATGGCTGGCTGTGGAGCTCTTACAGGGTTCCAAAGTTTGAAGTACATGGATGACGACCTGTAGGATTATTTTGTGGACTCCAGTTGTACTATATTTTGGGGATCATGTATGACTTTTGAAATGGCATGTAAATACGTTTACAACCTTATGATAAATATGTCGGACTACGGTTTCATGATTTTTGGTTTCGGATATACATTTGGAGATGATTTCATTTTATTAACAAAAAAATGTGTGGGTGGATTTGGATGTCTAGGTCAAGTCAACAATTGTATTCTTATATTGGTTAGTATATTGTTATGTATATGAATGGAGTGTGACATATGCAACTTGGGCATTTAAGTGAGAATGAGATGGTTAAATTGAGTAGAAGAGGACTTCTTAATGGAGAGAGTACCAGTAAATTGAAGTTCAGTGAGCATTGTATCTTAGGGAAGAAAAAGATGGTTAGATTTACCCAAGGAAAATACAACACGAAGTGAACATTTAATTATATCCATATTGATCTCTGGAAACCGATGAGGGTGTCTTCTAAAGGTGATGCTTATTATTTGTTGACCATAATTGATGACTTTTCAAGAAAAGTCTGNTGTACATGCACGACATACGTCCATGGTCGAAAATCTAGCATGCACAACATGATTGTGAAATTAAGCTTTTCTCATAAAATATTTTTATTGACCACTACTAGGGCACCCAGACATGTAAGGCATGCTTATGTGATATGTTTTGGCACATCGAGTGATACTTCTTGGTTGATTGCAAAGGTGAATAGGGAATGGTCCTTTGGTGATCACAGGGGGGCCACTCGACTATGCCTTTATTGGCGCTGCTAGGTGAGATACTTCTTGGGTGATCATAGGAGCAGTTAGGGGATGGGTCTCAAGTGTTCACAAGTAGATGGTCCATTCATCGGTGTCAATGTCAGATTGGCTATTTGATTATTGATATTGTGCAGAGCTCTATTCGGTGCATAGTAGGTGGCTCAAAGGCCCAATGAAAGATTTCAAATGAAATTATTTCGAGTCGAATTTGATGAATATTTGAGCATGATACATCTTTAGCATGATGTTTAAAGTAAATGGCATGGTGTCATATACTATTATCACCCATACTCATGACCTGCATGATTTTTGCTTACTGAGCATTGGCTTATGTAGTTCTTACAGTGTAGGTGAGTATGGAACCTCCTATGAGACATGGCTGGCTGTGGAGCTCTTACAGGGTTCCAAAGTTTGAAGTACATGGATGACGACCTGTAGGATTATTTTGTGGACTCCAGTTGTACTATATTTTGGGGATCATGTATGACTTTTGAAATGGCATGTAAATACGTTTACAACCTTATGATAAATATGTCGGACTACGGTTTCATGATTTTTGGTTTCGGATATACATTTGGAGATGATTTCATTTTATTAACAAAAAAATGTGTGGGTGGATTTGGATGTCTAGGTCAAGTCAACAATTGTATTCTTATATTGGTTAGTATATTGTTATGTATATGAATGGAGTGTGACATATGCAACTTGGGCATTTAAGTGAGAATGAGATGGTTAAATTGAGTAGAAGAGGACTTCTTAATGGAGAGAGTACCAGTAAATTGAAGTTCAGTGAGCATTGTATCTTAGGGAAGAAAAAGATGGTTAGATTTACCCAAGGAAAATACAACACGAAGTGAACATTTAATTATATCCATATTGATCTCTGGAAACCGATGAGGGTGTCTTCTAAAGGTGATGCTTATTATTTGTTGACCATAATTGATGACTTTTCAAGAAAAGTCTGGATGTTCTTCTTGAAACAAAAGAATGACGTATTTGCTACCTTCAAGGAATGGAAGACAATGATTGTGAAATGGACTGGAAAGCGGGCAAAACGTCTCCACGCTGATAATAGATTGGAGTTTTGTTGAAATGGATTTAATAGTTTCTACAAGTCAGAATGGATTTTGAGGCATTTAACAGTGCATGGTACTCTACAGTAGAATGGTGTGGTAGGGCGAATGAATAGAACTTCGATAGAGAAAGTTTGTTGTATGCTTCAAATGTTGGGTCGCCCATGACATTTTGGGTTGAAGCTACTTCTACAGCTTTTTTTATCAATCACTCACCCTTTATTGCTATTGAGGAAAAAAAAAACCCCCCAAAAGAGGTATGATCTAGTACTTCTCCTAATTACTCAAATTTGAAAATATTTGGATACCATGCTTATGCTCATGTGAATAATGGGAAATTGGAGACAATGTTTAGATAGTTTGTCTTTCTTGATTATAAGTCCGAAGTTAAAAAATATAAACTTTTGTGTCCAGATACGAGTAAGGTAGTGATTGGTAGAGATGTTGTATTTGAGGAACACGCAATGGTTCACGATTTACCGATTAGAAAGTTTAGTAATACAAATCAACGGAAACAAAATACTCAAATTGAGTTGGGGAATAGATCAGATTCCAAACCAGGATCTTCATCTCAGTCTAGTTTAGGATTGCAGGAGAGTATCGCTTTGCCGTCACTACCGACGGTACCGCAATATTCGATTGTTAAAGACAAACCTATAAGAGATATTAGAAATCTACAGAAGTATTGAGAAGCTGACTTGGTAGCTTATGTATTGAATTTGGTTGATAGTATTGATTTTACTGAAGAGCCTGCTTATATATACAGAAGTAGTGAATTGCAATGATTCTGGCAAATGGATGATTGCTACGTAAGAGGAGATGGGATCACTTCATAAGAATGCCACATGGGACTTAATGAATTATCCAAGGAGAAGAAGGTTGTTCGTTGTAAGTGAGTATTCAAAAAGAACGAAGGTTCATCAAGAGTTGAAGAAGCAATGTATAAAGCAAGATTAGTGCTTAAGAGTTATAGTCAGATTCTAGGTGCAGAATTCACAGATTTGTTTTCTCCAACTGTAAAGCATAGCTCAATTGAAGCTTTGCTTGGTATTATGGCTAAACATGATTTGGAGCTTGAATAGTTGGATGTAAAGACAACATTCTTGCATGGAGAACTTGAGGAAGACATCCATATGCAATAGTCGAGGATTTTATAGTTACTAGAAAGGAGAACTATGTGTGTTTGTCGAATAAGTCCCTTTATGGCCTGAAGTAATCACCGAGAAAATGTTATACGAGGTTTGATTCATTCATAACTACTTATAACTTCAACACAAGCAATTATGATAGTTGTCTGTACTTTAGGAAGTGTGATGATGGGTGGTTTATATACTTATTGTTGTATATTGATGATATGCTGATAGAAACCAAAGATAAAGCAAAGGTAAATGTTCAGCTCAATGAAGAGTTTGACATGAAAGATTTGGAATGGAGATCTTGAAGGATATGAAGGTTGGCAGATTATATTTGAGTCAAAAGGGGATTGAGAAAGTACTTTATAAGTTCAATATGATGAATGCCATAGTTGTCAATAATTGTTTGGTTGTCCATTTAAATCGTCATCTATTTTGTGTGCACGGTTAGATGAAGAAATTGATTACATGTCATAGGTTCTTTATTCAAAGTGTAGTTGGATTGTTCATGTATGCTATAGTTTGAACACGCCAAGATTTTGCATATGCAGTCAATGTAGTTAGCAGATACATGACAAATCTTGGCAAGGAACATTGGAAAGCAGTGCAGTGAATATTCAGATATTTGCGTAACTCTACTAATGCTTGTTTGCATTTTTGGAGAAATATAGATGGAGTCATTGGGTATATTGATTCAAATTTTGTAGGAGATCTTGATAAAATGAGATCTCTTACAGGGTACGTTTTTACCATTGATGATTACACTATTAGTTGGAAGGCTACTTTATAAAATATTGTAGCATTGTCTACTACAAAGACAGAGTACATGACTATTACATAGTGTTGTAAGGAAGCTATGTTGTTGAAGGGATTGTTTGGTAAAATCAATAAAGACTTGTAGATGTCTACAGTATTTTGTGACAGTCAAAGTGCTATTTTTCTCACAAATGATCAGATGTTCCATGAGAGGATTTGCACATTGATGTGAAGTATTATTTTGTTCATAAAGTAATTGTTCGTGGTAATATTGTAGTGATCAGGGTTGATACCAAAGAGAATCTTATTGATATGATGATAAAGTTACTCCATGTAACCAAGTTTGAGCATTGCTTCGACTTAGTTGGTCTCTGTTGCTGAATTTACCCTTAAGGGCTGTTGTAGGAGAGGCGGAAAGTTGTTTGTTGAAGAGTAAGTGTAATTCCTTGCATCGGACTTCGTGTCAAGGTGAAAATTTGTTGAACTCAAATTCCGTTGGATATTGGTGATTTGGTTGAAAGGGTCTTAAAGAAGTCAAAATATGGACCAAGGAGAAAAAGTAGACGACGCATTTCCGCTCGTTGATCGCTAAGGTCCCGCTTCAGCAATCAAAACAAGGAGCTCGCCGCTTGCTACCCGCAAGCATGGAGCTCGAGCGCTAGAGGCACCGATTGTTGCCCACGAGGGCGCCGCTGGAGCTCCAATATTATCCGGTCCAGGCTTGACGAATTTTAAGATGCCCATTTCACCTAAAGCATTATAATTAGGGTTGTATATATATTCCATGAGTTGTTGACTCTTCGTATTATTAAAACAACATTAGATGTTGATTGAAAATATTAAATCTTGTAACAACAATCCATTATTGAATTAGTGAATTGTCCTCCTCTGCCCCTAATTTTTTCTCATCTTAGGTTTTCACGTAAAATCTTGTGTTTGGGTTTATTTTCATATTGTCATATCATTTCGTTCATCTCTAACAGTTGGCTTGTTGACTCTTCATGCCACGTCGGCTAGGCAGGTCCAACAATAAATGCCACATAATTTCTTAGTATAGCACTGTCGTTTATTACTTGCATTGTCATGGGGTTTATACCATCATATTATTTTTATTTATTTTTTTTGTATTTTACAATCTTTTAAATTCCCATTCTGAATGTCCTAGGCTCATATAATTTCGACACATCCCAGAATTTCAGGTTTGGATGCATTGTCTTGGAATCAAACATATTCTCTGCTGCTAGCCGTTTTCAGACAAAGCTAAACAGTTGCCCCCATAAACGCCAAATGATAACACCTTCATTTTTCCAGTCTCCAGTGTCTCATTATGTGTTCGAGAAAATTGACGCCAAGAGTTTTTGATCATTTCCCTAACACAACGTGTGATCATAAGTTGATCAATCAAAAACACTTTATAGAAAATGTACTAGCAATTGTGTTGTACAGAAAATCAGCAGACAGGAAAGAATGGCTTCCCAATTTGAAGGATTCATAAAGAAAGACAAGAATGAAACCAGAATCTCGTATCTTGTCGAGACAAAGAAAGATCAGAATCCCTGTTTTCCTCAGGCGCCGTTCGAAATTCTGAGAAAGTATCAGAGCCAATTAAAGCGTTTGACTCCACAGAAAAGTAACGAGCCTATAGCCCCTCAAACGACAAACGGGACCCTAACATCTTCGAGTAATCCTGTCGTGTCAGCTGAATTCATCATGAAATTAGCACGAATGAGATTACACGAAGACTGTTCCTCGTATTCTATCAATCCGTTTAAATTTCAATCCAGGATATCAGAAGATAATTTAAAGGATATGGAACTTGCATCCAATCTTCTTATGGCTGCTGAAAATCTCTCCATCCAACAATTTGATAGCGCGGAAAAATTGCTCAAACAATGTGTTCTTTTAGCTTCACCTTGTGACAGTCCTCTTCGACGAATTGTTACCTATTTTACTGACGCATTACGAGAGAGGATTGATCAAGAAAGGGGAAGGATCGATTTAGAGCGTAAAATAGTAGATTTAGAGGAATACGAAATGAATCAAATGATGTTTAAATCTGTCTTTCTCTCATGCGAACAAAAACTTCCCCTTAGTCAAATAAGTCAATTCACTGGAATGCAAGCCATTTTGGACAGTGTGGCATCAGCAAGAAAAGTTCATTTGATTGATTTTGGAATCCGAAGTGGATCTCATTTGATTATTCTAATGCAAGGTCTTGCTAGTCAAAAAGATCGTCCAGTCGAGCTGCTGAAAATTACTGCAGTTGGAAAGTCGAAAAATAGGCTCGAAAAAACAGGTAAAAGGCTATCGTCTTTTGCAGAATCCTTGAATTTGCCCTTTTTATTCAAAACAGTGATATCAGAACTGAATGACCTTAAGGAAGGTTTTTTCGAGGTGGAGGCCGAAGAAATGGTAGCAATATTTTTGTTCCTGAAACTGTGTGGTTTATTAGCCTGGCCCAACCGCATAGAAAATTTCATGGGATTTGTCAAAAAACTCAATCCATGTGTAATTGTTGTTGTTGAAATGGAAGTGAACACAAATACGCCAATTTTTATGGACCGATTTTATGAGGCAATCTTCCTTGCTAGTGCTATATTTGACTTACTCAATACCTGCCTAAAGGGGGACAGTATGTTTAGGAAAATAGTCGAGGAAACATACTTCCGGCAGATGATTTTGAGTACGATTGCAGAAGAGGGTGAAGAAAAGATTCAAAGATTCGCGAAAATTGACTTCTGGAGGGAATTTTTAGCAAGGTTTGATCTTGTGGAAGCAGAGTTGAGTCCATTGTCCTTGTATCAAGCTAATTTGGTTCTCAAGACAAGCCCTTGCTGGAGTTCTGCTACTATCGACATGAATGGAAAATCGTTGATTTTGGGTTGGAATGGAACCACTATTTTATCCCTTTCTGTTTGGAAGTTCGACCACAAGTTGGAAACAGAAACAAACTAAGTCTTTTTCTGAATAAACTTGGGTCTGTTGAATGAATCCTTATACGTCATTTTGTTCAGTTCGTTCTACATTTACAGGAAGATTTCAATCGACTGGTTCTTAACTACAATTTAATTTAATCTCAATGAAGATAACTTTTGTTAAGTACTTAATTATTACTATTATTTAGAGTCTAGTGTAGATCAATCTCCACGAGAAGGTCACCGTGGGAATTAGATGGGGGTAGGAAGCTCCCCTTTCCATCCCAAACCAAAATTTCATTAAAAGATAGTTTTGGAATTTAACGCTTGTATATTCGATTTTACCTTTTGTCTTATAAATAGAGAGCCGTCATTAGGGTTTTGGACCTTTGTCAAAAAGACAAGGGGATTAAAGAAAATAAGGTGTGTAATTTTTTTTCCCTTGTAAGAGCTATTTTATTTTTTTTGGAAAAAATAAATTTTGTAATAATGATTTTTTGATGAATAATAGTTAAAAAGTAATTAAAAGTTTTGAGTTTGTGTNGGTTAAAAATAAGGAAATGTTTTAAGTTTACAAGTAAAATTATTTTATTGGATAATGTATGGTTGAAAATGAGTTTGGAGAAAAATAGATTTTGTAAACGGTGCTCAAACAAGGTATTTTTTTCTTTCTTTCTTTTTTTTTTTTGGTAAAACTTCTTTTTATCAATGTGAATTACTATAGCAACGGACGAGAATATAAAACATTGAGACAAACTTGCATAAATCTTATATGTTCTTGTGTGTCAATTTTCTTACAGCGATTTTATTGCTTTTGGTGATATAGAATTAGGATTTCTAAATTTCAACAACTTAGTCCAATTCTATTGACATAAGTTGATGGTATGACAGTCAATAATAATAGTCATCACTCGTAACAATTAGTTGCAGACGTGAAATATGTACAACTTCATTGAAATAAATGATAAGTTTTTTCAGTTCAATGATTTTCGTCAGTCCAAGTGACAAAATTGGATAGATTTATTTGATTTCAATCAAATTATATAATTATCGAATTGAACAAAAATTGAAGTACAATTACTTGATTGTCATTAGAGTATAGCTACCACGAAACAAATTTACCCCAAATATTTTTACAGTTGACTCGTTGAATTGAATAATAAAATTGTCTTTGTCTTTGAGAGTTATAATATTTTCATAAACTCACGAAATCTCTACGAATAAACGAATCATTCGCATCCTTGCTACATCGCCTATTCATGTTTCTGCTATTCACCACAGTTTAACTATTCAAATGAAAGGACATGTACGTAGACGTCCAATGATCTTAAGAACTATGTAAATAAATAAGTTTCTTCCGTCTCTAATAATTTATGTTTCCATTAAGATGGTTTCACATGGTATTAAAGTAAATATGGTCAACCCCTTCGAAGGTGGTCGAGTTGGTGGAGCAGGTGAACGCAGAGACCGAAAATCATGAGTTCGAATCCCCTGTCGACACTTCCTCGGTCGAGACCGTCGCACCGAGTTTGCCTAGTGCGATTTACATCTCCTGTGTAGTTTGCGACACATGGAATGAGATTTACCCAGTGCACTTTCACAGTGGTTGGGCCTCCGCCTCTTCGGGGTGGTTGAAGCTCCGCTGACGGGTAGCGGTTACCGGTTCCTATGTCAATAGAAAAAGTAACCATGGTTATGATTAAAAATAATTTCAGTCGAATTCCTATGATCAAAGTACAAACAAAATGAACATAGTTTTTATTTTGTTCGAACTCCATCGGCTCATCAAGCTGAGTTAATTTTTTATTCAGTTCTTGCTTGTGGTCCAGTCTAGTTGAATTCAATTTGCAAAATAATCACCGTGGTCCGGCATTCCTGGGTGCAATAAGCTAGATCGTTGCAAAGAATAAGTTGGTTTGTCTGTGAAAATATTGTTGTTCTTTAAATCATAGTTTAATTTAATATTAAGAAATTCTTTTGATAATAAGGGTCAATTTCTAGAATTAATATCCTGGAAAATTGGTTAAAACTGGGGAAAAAAATGAAAAAGCTGTAAAAACCCACATAAAATTATATATGATACAATATTACTTAGGATAAATTACATCACCCCTTAGATTTCTGATCATTTCAGAAATATTTATTTACTTTTCAAAAATTATATATACCTCTCTTATTTCACGTTTTGAATAATACACTCTTCCTCGTTAAGCACTTTTCTTTTCACATGGTCTCATACATAATAGTTCTGCTTAAAATACTTTTATTATCTTTCTTCTGACTTCTGATAAGTGCGTTTTACACATTTAATTTATGTCACAAACACGGATAATTGTTTATAAATATATAGAATATAGCTTAATTCATTTAAATTTGTGTTTTGCAGGACAACAATGATGAATACGGTGGAAATTCGGAGAAAAATGAAAAAAAAATGGACTTATATGAATCCAAGACAAAGTTCAAGGACTAAAATGCAAATAATCAAAAGATAACTCAAAAGAGGAAGAGGAGACGTGAAGATGTCGAGGACCAATTGAGCATTGAAATGATGCATTGGAGGAAGAAGAATCGCATGGCTTGGTCTGTTCAGGGAAAAATTGAGGCCCAAACTGCTCTACTATGCGGTCGCATTGTACAAAAAATTGAGGAAAATTCTGATTTTCTATTTTGATTGAAACACTTATGGAAACAATATCGGGGTCGGGTATTTAAACCCTGGAGCCGTCCAGAACGCGAGTGAGAAATTTTAGAAGACAATGGAAGTTAATAGTGAATTCAGTAAGGAAGATNGCGACACATGGAATGAGATTTACCCAGTGCACTTTCACAGTGGTTGGGCCTCCGCCTCTTCGGGGTGGTTGAAGCTCCGCTGACGGGTAGCGGTTACCGGTTCCTATGTCAATAGAAAAAGTAACCATGGTTATGATTAAAAATAATTTCAGTCGAATTCCTATGATCAAAGTACAAACAAAATGAACATAGTTTTTATTTTGTTCGAACTCCATCGGCTCATCAAGCTGAGTTAATTTTTTATTCAGTTCTTGCTTGTGGTCCAGTCTAGTTGAATTCAATTTGCAAAATAATCACCGTGGTCCGGCATTCCTGGGTGCAATAAGCTAGATCGTTGCAAAGAATAAGTTGGTTTGTCTGTGAAAATATTGTTGTTCTTTAAATCATAGTTTAATTTAATATTAAGAAATTCTTTTGATAATAAGGGTCAATTTCTAGAATTAATATCCTGGAAAATTGGTTAAAACTGGGGAAAAAAATGAAAAAGCTGTAAAAACCCACATAAAATTATATATGATACAATATTACTTAGGATAAATTACATCACCCCTTAGATTTCTGATCATTTCAGAAATATTTATTTACTTTTCAAAAATTATATATACCTCTCTTATTTCACGTTTTGAATAATACACTCTTCCTCGTTAAGCACTTTTCTTTTCACATGGTCTCATACATAATAGTTCTGCTTAAAATACTTTTATTATCTTTCTTCTGACTTCTGATAAGTGCGTTTTACACATTTAATTTATGTCACAAACACGGATAATTGTTTATAAATATATAGAATATAGCTTAATTCATTTAAATTTGTGTTTTGCAGGACAACAATGATGAATACGGTGGAAATTCGGAGAAAAATGAAAAAAAAATGGACTTATATGAATCCAAGACAAAGTTCAAGGACTAAAATGCAAATAATCAAAAGATAACTCAAAAGAGGAAGAGGAGACGTGAAGATGTCGAGGACCAATTGAGCATTGAAATGATGCATTGGAGGAAGAAGAATCGCATGGCTTGGTCTGTTCAGGGAAAAATTGAGGCCCAAACTGCTCTACTATGCGGTCGCATTGTACAAAAAATTGAGGAAAATTCTGATTTTCTATTTTGATTGAAACACTTATGGAAACAATATCGGGGTCGGGTATTTAAACCCTGGAGCCGTCCAGAACGCGAGTGAGAAATTTTAGAAGACTTTTGAGATAAGAAAAGAGACAATAATGTGAAGATCAACACCACGGGGTGAGGATTCAATTCAAGATTTATCGGGCTAATGTCGTTTCTTCATTATTTTTCTGATTTTCTTCTTTCCACCATTCTAGGTTAGATTTATTTGTATTAGAAGACGATGAACTTTGTAATATGATTTTTAATTCTTAGTTTTACATTCTTGACATCAAAAACACGTTTTGAATATTCGAGTGCTTTATATGATATTATTTTCTCCATAATTATAGGCACGATAATTATGTAAGTTTGGTGATTTATTTTATGCATTCGAGAGAAGGGAAATAAATTCGACATATATAAATTATCATAGGGTCCGATACGAGATAGAAATATACCGATATGCCTTATTTAAATATTTAAGTGTTCATAAAAAATCATGCATTCTTGTATATCTGCATCCATTATAGAAATATAATTGGGTCATATACAAGAAATAGGTTTGACATTGTTTGAGAGAAATTGTTGAATAATTTAGGAACAATGATTTGTCAATATTGCAATCGTATGTTAAGATGTCGAACTAGGGTTAAGAGATTATTACTTAGGAATTCGCGATCCTAGTTTGCTCATTACATATTAGAAAACACTTCAATTTACATTCATCGTCAATTTGCATTTAGTTAATTAATTTATTCATACTTACAGACTTATCATTAATTCGTTTATAATTTTATCAAAACAAACGCTTTCTTTTATTTATTTCGGTTAAAGTCGCGATAATTAGAATTAGAACTAATCAATCTTTGTGAGAACAATGTTCGGACTCAAAAAGTACACTTTATTACTTGTAACGACCCATACACTCGCGGTGATTTTAATTAGACATAATTTCGTGAACAAGTTTTTGGCGCCGCTGCCGGGGATTGAATTTAGTTTAATTTTATTTATCTTGACACTAATTCGAACATTAGCTTTATCTTTACTTATTTTTGTTTTAGTTAGTAATTTTTCTTTTTAGTAATTTACCTAAGTACTACTCTTTATTCCTTCTGAGGTCTTGTGTGCAAAGGTCGCTTGACGGTGACTTGATTCCAGCTCATCCAGAAATCGAACGCACCTTCCATCGTAAGCAAAGAGAAGTAAGAACAGTACAACAAATGGCTAACGCCCAAAACGAACAAGTGGTGCAAGTTAATGAAGAGGACATTGTTGACGGGGCAAACATGCTTGTTGAGGACTTCATGACATCGCAAATCATTCAGAGTTAATCCAGCATCGTCTACCCTCCGTTAGGGCAGCCTAATTTCCAATTGAAGACCAACGTCATACATCTATTCCAGAATGTACATCAGTTTTATGGCAGAGCTAAAGAAAACCCACATACACACGTCTCTCGATTCTTGGAGATGTGTCAACACTTCAGATATTAGGGTATCTCGGATGATGCTATCAAACTACGACTGTTCCTCTATACACTGCGTGATAAAGCACTGGAATGGTTGGATTCTCAACCTATTGCCAACATCAGCACCTGGAACGACTTGGCTCAAAATTTCTGTACAAAGTTCTTTCAACCGACCAAAATTGCGAAATTGAAGGATGACGTCTCAATCTTCCGTCAAGGTGAATCAAAATCATTTGATGAAGCTTGGAATCGCTTCAAAAACATGCTAAAGAAGTGTCCTCATCATGGTATTAGCAAAGGACTCCAGGTCCAATATTTTTATTTGGGATTGCTTCCATCATTTAAAAGCATGATGGATTCTTAGTCAATGGTTCATTATCAACAAGAACCATTGATGATGCCTTATAACTATTCGAAACGGTGGTGACTACTACAACAATATAGGCTTCTGAACGGGTTGTTCAAATGTACCAGGTGTTTAGGATGTGGATGCATAATCAGCTTTATCTGCAAAGATAGACTCATTATTTTATTAGGTGCAGAGCATATCACAAACAGTAAATGTTGCACAAGCCAAACAGCCAAGTTGTGGGGAGTGTGGAGCTGACCATAACACGGTAAATTGTCCTATTCTGACACATGGTATAGAACAAGTAGATTTTGCACAATGGGGACAACATCAACAGAATAATTTACATACAAATACTTACAACCCAGGTTGGAGAAAACACCCAAATTTCTCGTGGGCTAATCAGAATCAGAATAGGCTGCAGGATCAGTTTCAGCAGCAGGAGAAGAAATTTCAACTGGAAGAGATGTTTGGGAAATTTATGGAGAAAACAAATCAATACATGGAGGCTAACACTCAGTACATGAGGAATACCGAAATAAGTCTCCGAGATCAAAGTGCTGCTATTAAAACAAACACTTTCTTTTATTTGTTTCGGTTAAGGTCACAATAGTTAGAATTAGAACTAATCAATCTATGTGGGAACGATATTCGGACTCAAAAAGTCCACTTTATTACTTGTAATGAACTATACACTTGCGGTGATTTTAATTAGACATAATTTCGTGAACAAGTTTTTAATTAGACAGAATGTCCAAGTTCAAGTCCTTATACCATGCAAGATGACGAATCGTTTGGGAATAGATCAGGTCCTTATATGTTGGTTATCAATTAAGATTTAATGGATCATTTTTTGGACAATGAATTGCATAGGTCCATCAAGACATCCCTCAAGCACAAAATTAAGTTTTTCCACATTGAGCACAAATATAAAATTACGTTTCCAATCCACATAATTTTTTTCGATTAGTTGGTTTTGTTTTAGAATAACGAAAAAAATGCCAAGTGATATTTCGCATAAAAATAACCATCCATTGCATATTAAAAATGAGAAGCGAAAAATAATTTAGCACATGATGCATGAATGCGCATGTAGATCCATCTAACTACAATAATACAACGATTATTTGATCCTTGTGATCCAACATGCCCCTCTATAGGAAAGGTCAATGTGTCCACTAATCAAGTTGGGATCCTCCCACTAGACAAATCATAGTTGACGATAAACATCTATACAAGTCTAATATCGTATTTTTTGGTTACCAAAATCATAAACGAGAGTCTCTATAGGAGGTTTGTGGATGATATTGATTTGAATGTATAACCCTAGTCTCGATCTTTAGATACTTGAAAATAATTTCGTCATCTATAGGATGATTACAAATTATATTATATCCAAACAAATTTATTATAAAGGAATCTAATCAAACAACTCAAACTATGCGACCCTCCTATAAGGAGTCCATTGCATTACCGGCAATAGGCAAACGTATTATTTTGCTTATGGATTGGCCAAAGGAGACCACGAGTTTTTAGTTAAATAAACACCATCTCCTACTTAATATTTTCAAAATAATGAATTTTAATTTTAAATAATTATCAACTGTTCATATTAATCAAATTGACATACATTTCAGTTATTACAGTTTTTCCATCTAGAGAAATTTAATATAAATTAAATTAATCAAGGAAAAATCAGTGTTCAATGATATGCGTCATATGCATAGTATCACGAGCGATGTCATAAATAAGTCTATATGTCATGATATCTGGACCGAAAATATTTCAAATAATAATTTAAAGCATTCATAAAGCGATAAATTAACAATAATTTATGGCCCCAAAAAAACTCAAGAATTAAATTAAAATTTAGTTGGATCCAAGTACAATATTTAATCTAAATGTTCAAACCAAAAAAGCTTTGAAGATCTAATAGTAGTAACCCAACAATAGAACTCCACCACTGCACCTATAAAAACTAATTAATTCCAAAGCTGATTTATCCAAATCTGATCCAGTCCATAAAAAAATATAGATCAAAGTCGAAAAATTTGTTGAGCCGAACTGTAGCAACTTGTAGCTAGGGATGACAAAAAAGCTCGACGGTTCGGGCCGGGCTAGGCCCATAAAAAACCTCAAGCCCGGGCCGGCCCGTGGCCTAGGCGAGCCTGCCCCATTATATTAAAAAAATAAAAATAAAAAAATATTTTAAATTGGCTACCTTTGTAGACAGCTACAGGCTGCCTTTGCAGACAGCTATTTTAGTTGTCTGTAAAGGCAGGCAATATATATTATTATTATATTTAAAAAAAATAAAAAAAAGCAAAAAATCGAGCAGACTCGACCCATTACGGCCCGGACCAAAAGCTCGGGCCGAGCATCATTTTTTTTTTGTCGAGCCTGGCTCAACTCGTTGACATAGCTGCTTGCAGCGCAAAAATTCATTAGGCTGCTGCATCAAACACAGCACTGAGTCTGGCAATAGTGTCGCTGCCCGCAATTTAGAGATCAATTTAATTTGGAAGATTTTTGATTTTCCTTCTTTCAGTCTTCAATATGGCAATCAATTTAAAAGATCCAACAATTACAATAATTGGAAAATTACATAAATCCTATGTCCCGTAGGTTCACAATTTTGAATCTAATTGGAAAAAATAATCAAGATGATGAAGTCGTAATCTACGTATCTTGTTATAAACTCGAAATAATGAATTACATCAAGAACTGGCTACAAATAATTGGATCACAGTTTAAAATAAAACAATTGTTAAATCAACATATAATAAATTATTCCTGAATATCGCTCGGTTAGAACATGCAGTCAAGATTTAGAAATAACAAGCACGTGAACTATTTATATTACTCTAATACTAGTTGTGGGAATGCAGGAGCAGAATTACCCAGAAATTTAAAAAAATAAAAATTAATTCATGAACGAGATCATCTATATGTTCATATTAAGAATAAAGGATTCGAACTTTAACCTAAATTCGATGATCTATTCTTGAATTAATTATGGGTCGCGAACTTCCAGCATTTTGGATCACAAGCTTCCAGTTTTTTAATTTCAAGAACTTGATGCTTTAAATTTTCAAGTCTTCTATGGTATTTTCCAAAGTCAAGACTAACCGGTGGGTGGGCACCTTCTTTTAATTAAATCAAGAAACTAATTTTTGAACTGACAATAAGAAAAATATTTTTTTCTCACTTTTTTCTCTCTCCAATTTGAACAATATGGAATTATGTATTATGATTGTTGTTTTTGTAGGATTTGTGGGACCTCTAGTCTCTATTTATGAGATAAAGATGTCCCAATTCATATACAATAAAAATTCCACGTTCAAACATGAGTTTTAATTAAAATCCAAATAGGAGTTTTAACTAAAGTCTAAATCCAATTAGTTTACATTTACTTAAATGTGTAGCCTTAGAATTTCAATTATAATTATAATTAAATTTGCACTTTTGTAGCAATTACAATTAAGTACAAAACTTTATTGTAATTATAATTAAGTTCTAATATTTTATACAGCTACCATATGAACCTATATATATATAT
>CAIGRF010049915.1:54615-68229 GCA_903798235.1 Fraxinus ornus
CTTGCTACTTGTACATAATTTTGTGTACATCAAGGTGTCCACCCCCTCACATGGGGTTGGGGCCCACTTGGAGATAATATATTTATTCAAGTGGGTCTCACTCTCATGTGAGATGGGGGATACTTTGTTGTACAAAAAATTATGTACAAGTAGATAAATTCTCGTTGTTTTTCCTGGAGAATCGATTGATATCTGTCAAAAAATAAACTTTCAATTCTATTCTTTTCAGAGTTTAAATAAATATGGGGTAAATTCATTGGGCTAAATCATCCCCGGTAGCCATAAACATAAAAATTTTCAACCACACATTCACACAACAAAATAATTTATACATAAACATAAAAAACTTCCCACTTTGTAACGACACATTCTAAAAAAATCATTGTTCCAAAACCCATATCCCCAAAAACAAAAAAAAAAAAATCTTTAAAATGGACGTTAATCAGGGCTTAGAGTTAGAGACAGAATCCTTCGTCGGCATTCCATTACGTTCTTTGATAGATATACTGAGAGACCATTATCCAAAATGAACAAAAATATTAAGGAAAAAGAAAGAAAAAAATTAGGTTTTATATTTGTGGTGTAACGATAATTTGTGTAATTAGAAAATATATTAAAACCCTAATTATGTAGTTTTACTTAAGGATATTTAAGTAAATAAGAAATTTGTGGTGTAGTTAGTAGATTTTGTAGTGGTAATATAATTACCCTATATCTAAATATAATTCAAAAAATTGAAAAAATCAAAAAAGGAAAAGGAAAAGAACCCCTTCTTCCCCAACCCTACCACTCATCCCCACCCCAGCCTCCACTTCTACCCACCCCACCATACCAATCTGCACCGCCACCTTCACTTTCATGTTTACGAGCTCCATATTTGTACCACCATCGCCCGAAAACATCATCATTCATCACCACCCCCAAAAAAAAAATTTCACACATAAAATTAGATGCATCATATATATAGTTAGAACTCACAAAATTTCAGGAAAAAAAATTCTGAACAATGAAGGAGGTGGTGGTGCTGGGTCTTGAACGTGGTGAAAATGGTTTTAGACAATGGAAGTCGTGATGACAATGAGGTTGTATAATGGTGTTAAGTGGAAATGTAGTGGTAAAAAATGGCCAATTTCTATGTTGTTGGGTGCCGATTTGAGGAGTAACATTGGCAGTGCTTTGAAGGTGAGAGATAATCCACAATGCATTGTCGACGAAGTAGCTGTGGTTGTGGCGGTGGCGGTGGTCGGTAATAGCCGTGGTCGTGGGAGAAAAAGATGAAGATGTCATTGGGTGGGGTGGCGTGGGGGAAGAAGGGGTTCTTTTGCTTTTTCGATTTTTTTTCAATTTTTTGAATTATATTTTATATGATAATTTTATAAAATTACTATTTTACCCTGATTTAGCCCCCGTTTAAGCCATCTTTTTTTAAAATGAGAATGAAAAATATAACCGTTATTGGGATCCACATAAGAGATTGAATTTTTTAATTTAAATATTGATGTGATGAATAACTATCATATTTTTCATTTTAGTGAGGAAAATAAATGGCTCAAACAGAGCCTTAATTGGTAAAAAATGGCTTGACTTTAATTTTTTGGGTCAACTGACGGCATCTTCGACGAAAACCATCCAAAAGGACCTCACAAGTTTGAAAAGATTAATGGTGACAGCTGCAACAAATCAAAAAATTATAAACTCTGACAAACATGCTTTGATTTCCTCTTCTTCTCGCTAAATGTGTGTATTGATTCAGTACGAGCTCACTTTAATTTTTTATGAAATATTCATCAATATAAATACAAAATACCAACAAATACACATCATCAATCTTAATCTTCATAGACAACCCTAAAATCAGCAAAAAAATCTTACAAATTCGAATTTTTTTCAATTTTCAAAGAGCCAAAAACGATGATAATTACGGGCACGCAAAAACTCCTACAACATAATCTCGGGCAAACTATACTCTGTCAACTACCAAACTTTATGTTTGGTGAAGTAAATAGGACGTTCGGCAGAACAAACATCGCATTTTATACTATGCAATCATAATTATACACAGAAAAATAAAATTGTGTTTACATACAAAATTGCTGTGTTTCATTTTGTTGAACATCGCCACATTCGATCCTAACGGGCTTTTCTTCCTCCAAGCCCTCAGTAACATACATTTCATCAACATCTCTCTATAAAGGCACTGAAATTCAAGTTAGAATGAACTGTGCTGAACGGTTTTGCTCAAACTCTAACGTCATGTTTGGCTGGAGAGAATCAAAGAAGTTGAAATTTTGTTTATTTCATTCTCAAGTACTACATACCAAACATGCACTAAAGTTAAAGGGCAAAATTCACTTCGAAAATTTTCTTGATGTACTTGGGCATTTTTCTTTTTAGGAAACGCTCTCAGCGAATATCCTGTGGTTTGTGCTACACTATGAGAACTATCACAATC
This sequence comes from Fraxinus ornus, assembly GCA_903798235.1. Classification (NCBI taxonomy): domain Eukaryota; kingdom Viridiplantae; phylum Streptophyta; class Magnoliopsida; order Lamiales; family Oleaceae; genus Fraxinus; species Fraxinus ornus. The sequence goes on from CAIGRF010049915.1 coordinate 57,068, forward strand.
AAGCTCTACACATGCAAGGTGTCAAAGGGTTCTCCCAAATGTCATAATTGGGGAAAGTTTCTTCGGGTAAGCCAGTTCGTGTCTGGTGAGTAACAACGACATCTTCAACAAAGGTGGCCCAGGCCATGTATGGGTCACCTAAAGATTTCGACATAAGACCCTTGTCAGGTTTTATTGATTTAAGGTGATGACCCATGTACCTACGAAATCCGATTATCAATTTAGCGAAATTTCCTCCGTGGGTCATCACAAAGACATCAGACTTCAAACAGACCAAGAAGTCCAAAGCTGCCAAGCTCGTAACGTGCTTCCTGAATCCATCCAACTCTAACTTGGTTGCCAGTTCCTCCTTTGTAACCTGTCACCAATACTTGATGAAAAAGTTGACTACAGTACATAAGAGAATAAAAAACATCAGATGCTTCCATTGGCTTCTGCAGGTATTCAGAAATGGTTGGTACTCTATTCATATCACGTATAGTCGTATAGAAAAAGTTGAATCACGTAGATCCAATCACTTCAAACAGGAAACAATTTGTAAATATTGCCACTATTCATGATCTTATCCCATTGGCTGGAATGGATATTCAAGAGTAGAATGAAAAGGAAAAAGAAACAAAATTTGAAGTATCTATTGGCATTTTGTGTCTACAATAAGATAAGCAGTAAAACAGCAAATTGAGCAAATAACTCACAAGATTGGGGAACATGTTCCGGAGTGGTGCCATGCGGTTCTGTCCACCATAAACCTGCCCAGAAGCAACATATATAGGAGTTTCTTTAGGATAGCCCATAGCACGAAGCATCACCGCTACTTCACCAGGCTCGAGCGGGCACCGCCCTTCCTTCCGCTTCTGCAGAGCTAGCGCCCAAAGATGGGAACCATCCTGCAAGATAATGCACCAGAAAGAGGATAAAACATATTAGTTTTGCAATTTCTTTTGATATGGCCACAAATTTCAATCATAATATTGGTTTACCTTGAACCGCCGAGGCCATTCTTTTTGTCTGTATAAAGCCATTAGAGCTTTCTCTATCCTTGTTCCCACAAAATCACAAAATGATAGGCCCACCATACCTTTCTCAAACCTTAGATGAAGGGCCCTGACACATTTGGAAAGAAAAAAATTATTGAAGACTCCTCGTGGAAAAGGAAATGGAAATTGTTGAACTCAAAATTAACTTCAAGTCTTCAGCCAACGTATCCAAGACAGATCTAAAGTCACTCACATGAAAGGATTTAAACTGCCAGTTCGGTTTCTCATCCTTGATACTAGAGAATCAGCCATCTGCTCAATCTCAGGGAGAAACTTCAAAGCATGATAGTTTACCCTACACCTTAGCTTGTTGATTTCAGGAGGAACATTATCATACCTGATGAACAAGAGTCACAATAGAAATAAACTGCTATATAAAAAAGCTAATCAAGGTCATAGAAAGAATTGTATTGTTTGAAACTACTTACCCCAATCGATCAACAAAAGGTTTCAAGGACATTATCTTCTTCTCCTTGACTCGAGGCAAAACATTGTCAATGTAGAATTGAGCAGGAGCATATTTCGGAATGTTCTTAACTGTTCGTCTATCATGGACAATAAGAAATCATAGAATGTGTGAATTTATACAAGTCTTCTGCAATAAAACTGAGGCACTGGGAAATTTATTTATTTTTATTTTATAGATTAAACTTCCAGTCCTTAAGTTTTAAGCAGTCTACAAACTACAGCCATTTTTTCATGTCCCTTGTTCACCATGCGGCTTCAAGAAACTTCTACAAGTAGTTATAAACAGAAACTAAGGATGCAATCATTTGTCACTTTTTGTTTCCTGTCACAAGTTAATCCACTAAAACTTGTATACACCTCGGATTCTTAAAATCAGATAGCACACAAAGTAAAATATTGACTCTTCAGTTGCCATGTGAGCAATTTCAACTTGAGTAGATTACCTTTATTTGACAGGATAAAATTACCTTTCCAATTGAATAGCCTAAATCCATGAGAAGATAACTACATCCGGCTCGTTTTCACACTCAAAAAAGTTGAACAGAGTTATTATTCCTCTGAATTTTCATTAAAGTAATTTTATGATCACATCAGCTTAGCCAAAACCTTCTTCAAGTGAAGTTCAGAACCAGCAATATATAATTCATATCTAAAACAGTCAAGTCTAAAATGCAAAGCTCCTAATAAAAATGGTTTGAAATGAATTATTGAAGTTGGAATAAAGTAGTAATATACACATATGCATACATAATAAGAGAGAAATTATAAAGTTCTCAAACCTTATGCTAGTGAACAGCTCTGATTTGTCTGTAAACCATTCTGGGATATCCCGAACGATTTGCACATCATCTTTCAAGTAGTCAATAAAATGATCTACATCAAAAATGTCTTCAAATTTCCTGTAGCAATTGTCTATTTTCAATACAGAAACAGGTAGCAATTGGAGATTCTAATGAAGTCTGTATCTCATATTGCACAGTGACGTAATGAAGTCATAAAAAAAGAAGTTGTATTCTAAAAATTCAAGCAGCCAGCTCCCAAAAGTATCAAACCGGCTCAACTCTCAGCATAAAAGCCGTAGTCTGCCAGAAGGAAAAATAGTCAAAGAAAGATACCTGATTAGTTCAAGATAACTTAATCACATTTTCAATTGGTCAGGCCTTGGGTTTGCTCCCCAATGATCACCAGTTCGAATCCCCTCAAAGCCACTAAGGTGAGTACTCGGCCGTAAACTTCAGAATTCCGTAGGATTAGTCGAAGCGCACGCTAGCTGACCCGGACATCCACGGTTATCAAAAAAAAAAAGATAACTTAATCACAGAGTATGAACAAGTAGCTTAAATTTTGCAGTGCTCTTTCTCTATCCATGCAATTTTAGGTAATTCTAGGGGTGGACAAAACTCTCGAATTGAATCGGACCGAACTAAATCGAGCGATTCTTCATAAGTTAAATACCCGAACGGATATCTGAATCGAGAATCGATGGGTTTGGATCGGTTCTAGACCAAGAACCGTATCTAAATAATTTTTTATATTGAATTAATTAAATTATTTTAACTTTTTCTAAACAAATTAGCAAATTAATTAAACAAACCAGCCAAATCCATCCAAATTATTTCTTTGTTAGCCCAACATTTGGGTCTTATCCTTATCTTTATCATTCTCCTTTCCATTCCGATTTCATTTGGTAAGCAGCGTCCACTCCCGTATAAATCCAAATCATTTGATAATTTTAAAACATACATCTCCATTCCCAAATCGATTTTGAAATTCCTTCATTTTACCGGCTGCGGTAGCTACTGATTAAATCAAATAGTTAGAAAGTATTACCAATACTTAAAAATATTTTATTTTTATAACTTTTAATTTATGAGCCTGTCTGGGCGCACGGTCCAGCAAAATTTGGACCGTTACAAATCAAAAAATGGACCGTTATTGAACAGAATCTTACAACACGGCAGCGTCAAAGTCAAGCCATTATAATGCAAATTCCCAATTTACCCTCGTCATTACACGCCTCAACAACCCAGCTCAGTTTCCTCTCTCTCAATTTCTCTCATCCTTTCCCTTCCACAGACTTATTGCTGCCAATCTACGATTTTAGCACCATCCCGTCATGCCATCTCCTTCCCAGATCACCACCCTTTGACATCCCTTCCTGCAAAAGTGTTCTCCGTCGGCGTGTTTCCTTTTTTTCCTTCCCTCAGATTTGTGCGAGAACTCGACGAAGAGTATTTGTTACGCCGCTTGCTGTAAATTGTTTACCTATTTTTCAGCCAGTACACACGACGCTCACACCATGGATCCACGGCTTTTATCGGTAAGGGTCGATGTTTTCGATTTGTTAGATTTTCACGATAACGCGATTTACCTAACCACTGTCCCCCCCAAAAAATTTGCACACTGATTGCGTTGTGGCTTGTCATCGCAGATGGGTTACAATGGGTCCTCGTCCACCTCGAACCCTCCTCCAAGCCAGACCCAAGCACCAACCAGGAAGAACGCCTTTTGGACCAAACGGGATAACCATATTTTCTTGGCCGCATGCGAGATGGTGATAGCCGATGGTCGGGAAGGAACAAGCATGGACGTCTCCAGGCCGCGCAGTGGAGACAAGCGTCGACCAGGCAGTAAGAACACAAGTGGAAAGAGATCAAAAATTGGAGGCAGAGAGGTGTCATACTCTGTCGACCGCGTCGCCACTGCCAGTCGAGAAGTAGCCGATAAACTCGAAATGTTGGTTGGTCCTGCTGTGACTCCTGCGAAGACAATATTGGAAGAGTTGTTTGACACGGGCAGACTAGAAAAAAAAAACTGAGTTGTACTTCTGGACTTGCAAGTTCCTTAGCAAAACGGCCAATAGGGAAATTCTTGACCTACAGGCCGATGCCGAGGAGAAAATGGACTGGGTTGAGTGATGCTGCAACGATGATTTGAAGAGACGACCGTAATGAGGACTGTATCGGATAAAATTGTGTTGCTTTTTTATTTCTATGACTCATGTGTTGTGATGTACCTTTTCTTATGTCTTGTTGCGTTATTTTTCATGACTAGGACGACTTTCTGTACTCGTAATACTTATGTTCTGCACTCGTATCTGTAGCCAGAGATTTGCCACGTGAAAAACTTTGTATGATGTATCTTTGTATGATGTATTTATTGTCAAAGAACATTGGTGGAGTCATTATGGCCTAAAAGATTCTTTTTTCAAATGACTAGGGTGAAGATTCTATTATTTTTAACTTTGTCATGTTTTTCCAGTACCCCCATTTGTGCAATGATTTGTACTGATGCCATGAAATACGGATGACGTTCTACATAAGGCATCCTTCAACAAGACATAAAACACGAAAAAAGTATTAGAAGAGGTGTGAGTTTGGTTTCCTCTTACGTTTCATTCATCTCAGAGGTTGCGTTTGCCATTGTTAGTAACATTAATAAGTGGAATGGCCCGTTATCAATTTCAATGTGACCTCATGTCTTGCTCCGATGATGAGGTTGAGCTGGACGAAGAGGAAGTTGTGCAAGAACTGCAAGACGATATCGTCGCATGGTTTCGATACTGTAGACAGGCAGAAATAGACGTTGCTACGTACTATCGCGAACAGAGAAGTCGAATCCAGAGGTTCCCATTTGCGAGGAACGGACACATGTTCATGTTGGATGCCATGAACTATAGTCCAAAGATGTGTTATGCAGAATTCCGGATGTATCCCGCAACACTGCGGGAATTCATACATATACTCCGCGAAGAATACGGACTACGTAGTGGCCAGCATGTAGATGTTTATGAACAAGTTGGGATGTTTCTGTGCATTTTAGCGCATGGAAAAGGATACAGATAGGTCCAAACACTGTTCAAACATTCTTTGGAAACTGTTGGACACTATTTCAAGAATGTGCTTGGAGCAGTCGTTGAATTTAGTGAACGTCTAATCAAACCTGATTCGAACTACAATAACGGTGTTGAGCATCACGTACCAAATATGAACAAGCATTCGTTATTTCAAAATTGCATAGTTGTTATTGACGGAACGCACGTCAAAGCTGTCATTTCGCGGGCTGAACGTGTGAATTTTATTGGACACAAGGGCGGATCCTAACACAAAATGTGCTTGCAGCATGTGATTTCAACTAATGTTTCACTTTTGTGCATGCAGGATGGGCGGGGACAATGCACGATTCACGCATATTGGCACGGGCTATACATAGTCCTGAGATTGCGTTTCCACATCCTGCCCCGGGTAAATATTACCTTGTCGACTCTGGATTCGCCCATAGACCTGGGTACGTGGCTCTATATAAGGGGTCAGATATATTGTATCATTTTCAACAGTTTTATAACGTTGAGACGGGTCGGCGACGGGCTTTTCGGAACGCGCGTGAGAAGTTTAACTTCAGGCATTCGTCATGCAGGAATGTAATAGAGCGTGCATTTGGTGTGTGGAAAAATCGATGGAAAATTATCGATCGTATGCCAAGTTACAATTTCAAAGTGCAGATTGTTGTTGTCTTAGCTACTATGGGTATTCATAACTTCCTTCGACGGTCCAGAGCTGTCGACGAGGCGTTCGAAAATGCGAAGACGGATCCTGAAGCGGCAGAGGTAGAACTTCCGGACGAACAAGAAGCAGCTGGTGAAATGAATGCACCTGAAATGCAACGCAATGAGTGGGATCGTTTTCAAGATTTTTTGGCTCAAAGTCAGTAAGGTTATCTTTGTATGACAAAGACTTAATCGTAAAATAAGTGTGAGCATGTAAAATTTAAATTATTATTTCGTGTGTAAGAATTATTGTAGTGCTTTGTGAATTGGCAAGGGGAAAATAATATTAGGTTTTTCTTCAAAATAATGCACATAATGAACGTGCATATGCTTTCCAAAATATGGTGTTGGTGGGCCATCAATAGTTAGATTTTTCAAAGTCTACTTTTGAATTGGTCAAAAGTGGTAATAATTGAGATGTGAGAGAAAGTCACCAAGATGGAGGATACTTCAGTCATTACATTAACAAATCTCAGCAAACCGTGCTTCTCTTTAATCACCAGTGGGCCCTTTGATGTGAAACAAAAATTGATTTTCGATTCTCACAATCACTCCCAGATAGGGCTATATTTCATTTTCTTTATGCAGACTGCTTGAAACAAATGAATTATTGATATAGCCCATGTTTGGTACACATTAAAATTTTCATTCTCATTCTTCTACTCATTTTCAACCACGCATTCTTCAATAAAATAATATTTTCCATCACATCAATAACTTTTCCTTCTTTTTCAACCACACTCACCATCAATCTACTATTTCAAAATACATTCTTCCAAAATAATGTGGCTCAAACACACCCATAGATCACCGATATTTTAATATTAATATCTACTTTTTGGTATTTATATATATTGAATTAATCTTATTGGACAACTTGTTATTTATATGATTGGGTTACGTTAATTTGTAAAAGTTACGAATGAACGTGTCATTAGTTGTATTTATATAGTGTTGCTGTAAATGTTAAAAATTTAATTATGGTACGGAACCGAACAGAACCGAGCCGAGTTGAACCGAACGGAACCGGAACCGAACCCAAACGGTTCCATAATTATATTTGGACCCGACGGTTCTATTTATTAAATACCCGAAAGTTTTGGGTCAGTTCGGTTCCGAAGAGAACCGAACCAACACATGTCCTAGGTAATTCCATTTCACAGCACATTAAATTTAAAATTTTATTTAGTTTTTTTTTTCTTTGGAAAATGCAAAATTTGAAATTTAGATGAGCAGCCAATTACAAAGAATGGGGTTCCTTTAGCAGTTGAAGTGAGTGTCTTTCTGGACTATTAGTTGCTAGGGGAAACAGATGATATAGTCAAATCTAGCAGATTCTTAAGGTGATGGCACTAAGCAAGGTATTAGTGGATATGACACCTGCAGGCTGCAGCAAAGGCATGGAGAGAGTCTACTAGAGTATTCTCACTATTGTAATCACATCAAGAAGTATTGCAGACAAAATATTCAATATCACATATGCCATCCTAAAAGTTGAAGTGTGTAACGTTCACAAAATTGAACTAGAACACAAAGTAAACAGTTTTAGCAAAGTTCACTCACGTTTGGTCCTTCCAAATCTGGTCTTGCTTCAACACGGGCAAGATGAGGGTAGCATTCATAATTTTGGCCACAGCAACAGCATTGCATATCTGTTTGGTAATACAATAATAGTCAAGCCCCTAAATAGATTTCCTGTGGCCATTTAAAGTGCTGAAGGTTCTCTAGTTTATTTGAAAGAATCACTTTTTGAACATTATTAAGAATGTTACCAAAGCAATGCACTTTCTTTGGAACATCTGCCTTCATCAAGTATGACATCAACTAAATAACAATCATTAAATTCATTTAAGTTTCAAAAGGATCTAAGAGCGAACTGCACACAACCAGAAAAAAATTAATATTGACACGAGAAATTTTGCTAAATCCCAGACAAAATTCATTTTGAAGAGAAACATACGGCAATTCTTTGCTGGTTCAAACCACCCTCAGCGTGTATGAAAATATAGCCATTTGTTTCATTCTCTGATGGAAGATCTGCAAAGAAACAAAATGATCATCAATCTTTAGAAAGGCCATAGCATTTCTATTTCTATATGAATGTTGAGAGTTATTTAAATACACATTCCGTTGTAAGCAACACAAATGAAGAAATTCAATCTCACAGAAATGACTAAAAGATACTGAAGAAAGGAGAATTTATATTTCTATATGCATATTGAGTTAAGAGTCATTTAAATGCAAATCCTGATTTAAGAAGCACAAAATTTAGAAATGAAAACAAGGCACTGATAGAAATAAGCTCTGTAATACCCATTATTGACAGAACTTCAATTAGCCTATCACATAAGAAATGAAAATAATGTGGACCTAGTTTGTCTTAACTTACATATTCTTTACATAGATATTTTAAGTTCTCACAATGGTGCCATAACCATATCAAAAAAATGCAAGGAAAAATGGAAATGATCATGTCATGATAGAACACCGCCAACCCCAGGATAGAGTGACTGAAAATGAAAAAGGAAAAAGGAAAGGCAAAAGAACAGGACCAGGAACATTAAGTAACAAACTGAATGGTATGGTTTATAAAGGTAGAGGAAACAGATCATTAAAATGACATTATCCCACATCCATTTGGCACTTACGTGATTTTCGGTCAAGTGCAGCATAGAAGAAACCACACTAACAGATTCTGCCTCAGCCTCACCAAATTGCAGCATGTTAATGCAATTTAAAATACAACTCCGCACACTAAAATCAATTTTTCCTTTTTTCCAAGTCAAACTGTTTTAGCATTGGAGTGGTGCTGAACATTAACTCGTTAGTGTTCTAAAAGAACGAAGCTCGCAAATAGTTGTAAGTTCCATTTAATACATGCTATCTCTGCTTGATACTTTTCAAAATTGAGTTAACCTACACGTGTCCACTGACTTTGAAAAACCAATCATGTATCCAACAGAGGTCGGATTAATTTTTTTCATCATAGACAAGGTTCAAAATTGGTGAGTTTTCCCAGTTTTCCTACTTATCTTTAATTCAGCATGGCAAAACCAGTCCCATTTTCGCAAAGAGACTAAGCATATGCAGTTTACTCACCTGAAATTATGCCCTTGCGTTGTGCGGAACAAGGCTTCCACGATGTAGTGGCTGAATAAGGGTTCTCCCATAGAGATGGAGACTCTTTTACCTAGCCAAATTAAAAAATGTAAAATTAAACTGCAATCGAAGCAATAAGATGACAACATGGAAGAAAATAATTATTAATTATTCAAAGACTTACATTAGGGCAGACAAGAGTTATGCCATCTTTTTTGCACAAATATGGAGCATTCTGCATCAGGTGTAGAGAGGAGGGCAAAACAATAATGGTTAGATTTTGGATGGCACGTTGACCACATGCATACATACATAAATGATACAAACTTTTAAACAATATACTTGATGTACTCGTTGCACTGAAAAAATAAAATGGCTAATCATAAAAAAGAGAACAGTCTTATAGTCCATATCTATTAATTTACCAACTTTTCAACATTTTGATTAACAAATTCAGTTTTTTTTTTTTTTTAATGACATTTGAAGAACAAATGCCACTTACCCAATCACAAACAAGCGAGTACCAAATCTTTCAAACCAACGCAATAAAATATTGAAATCAACGAATACATGAATCAATTAACATTCCACAAAACAGATGAAAAACAGATGGAAGCCTTGCATTGAAATTACTTTTTTTTTTTTTTTGCTATAAAAAATATATGACGCTTAAATGTACATACATATATGAAATAAGCTCTTACAAATCTATTGACTATAGAAGAAACCGAAATCACGACGGCGAGAACAATTGCAACGAGTACAAAAAGCGAGATCTTGGAGTTGTGCAGGTAGGGCCTATGTAGATCGTCGATAGGGAAAATCGAATGAGGGTAGAGAGATTGGAGGTAAGCCCGTAGAGAGCGATCTCGAGAGTGTCGATCGCGGCCGTCGTCATCGTCCGCCACGACGGACGGGTGATTGGCGGGGGAAAATGGGGACGGTGCCATCCCGGCGGCAGTAGGGGACGGTGTCGCCCGACTGCCGATGGAGCTGGAATGGCGGAGCTCCGCCGTCACTCGCTTCGGACTATAGGCCAGCTTGGCCGTTGGCTTTGCTTGGCTTGCCTTTGGCTTGTTAGTCGGCTCACTGCACGTGTGTGAGAGAGAAAGAGAAGCAATTATCTAGTGTTGCAGACAGTCCATGTAGTCTCAATTAGCATTTCGGTTTAAGAAATATAATTGAAAGTTCTTTATGATTGATTGAAAGATATGATTAATATTGATTATTTAATTTTGATTTTAACTTTAACTTTAACTCAAATTAAAATTTAATTTTTAATTCAAAACAAACTGGACCAATCACCAATGATTAAAACGTTAATTCTGAAATAATTTATAAGTACAATAAAAATGATATTTGAAAATCTTTGAATATAAAAAATTGTTTAAAAATGGGGAAATTGGTTAAATAACAATCTGTTTGGTAGAGATTAAAATCGGATTAAAATTAAAAAATTAGTCGTTATTGTTGACTTTTATTAGACGGGTTGGACCCAATAACAGTCATATTTTGAATTTTAATTGTTACCAAATAAACTCCTAGTCAACAATAGTTTTTGGTAAAATGTTCTCTTTTGTTAAAAATACCATTTTACCCTTAATGAAATATATTGTAGATTATGTCATGTATCTTTTTAGTTATTAGTTCGTTCAAGATTATATCTTAAAATCCTACCGTTTGGATCGTAGGTTTTTAAAAATGATTCTAGGTATCTTAATTCGATATCTATTTCTAAACGAATTAAATATTATTGTTGTTCGTATTGGTGATATCTTAAAATTGTTTTTATTTTATCTTTTTTACCTAATTTTCTTCTCTTCTTAGCTCTTCAAAGAGTATCTTAACTTCTTTAGATCTTAGTTTGTTGGCATTGTCTTGAATTCTTTCAAATCTTTTAATATCTTCGTGATTCATTAAACTAATCTAAGGCAGCTTATTTGTATGATATATTTTTCAATTTTTCAATTTGCCCTAAATATTCTCTAAATTTTGTTAATTTTTCAAAAACT
>CAIGRF010049962.1:16835-28975 GCA_903798235.1 Fraxinus ornus
CGACAGCAACGACGATGCCACCAACACCAACACAACTGTTTCTGAGCTCCAACTCACCACCCCAAAACCCCCAACAACACCAAAACACAGAACCACGGCCGCCACTACCACTCCAACAACAACAAAAACCACGATCTCAACACCACAGAACCAATTGTTGCGCCCACACACACACAAAACCGCATCGTCGTCGCACCCATAGACACACCCAACTGTACACCCAACAGATCTGCAACCACAACAACCATCCGATAAATCAAACTCGAAAACTAAAAAAAAAATTATAGATCTGGGCGCGAAAAACGCAGTGAGGGAGAGAGGACAGAGAACAAACCTCTTCGAGCTTGGAGAGAAGGCCGGGAATGGTGGAAGGGCGACATCGCAGTGAGTGAAAGAGAGAAGACAGAGACGATCCGCTTCGTGGTTTGGCAGAGTGAGACGGCGACTGAAAATTATTTGGACAGATAGGCAAGATCCGCTTCGAGCGCCGCTTCTGTGACATTGTCGGAGGAAAATAATTTGGTTAGAGGCAAGATCCCTTATTTCGCCAGCGAGGGGAAGGACCGGCGGCTGCGGTTTCTGGGCACAGAGACGGGGAGGAGAGAATAGGGCGGAGGGGAGAGAATGGGATGGTGGATGAAATGAATTTTAGGGTTGATTTTGGTTATTTTAATTGGGATGAAAATTATATAATTAATATTAAATTAAATATAAAAAACCTGATTTTTGAAAAGTTAAACTTGTGATATGATTTGTGAAAATGGAAATCTAATTCCAGGTGTAGGTGTAATTTTCTCTAGTTTAAATAGGCCTAGGAGGACCTATGCGTGGACTTGAACCAGTCCGGATTTTGACAGGCTGGACCAAAGCCAGTTCAGCACTTTTCTGTGATGCCCGTCTTAGCTCGCAGGACCGGGTAGTGCCTACATGCCTATCTCCCTGAGAGTCATTACTCTGTTTCTATTAACGCGTGCTGGCTGGCCACCAGGCCAAGTATTGCACTTTTATTGAGCCAGTCACCAATTGCCTGGGTGGCTCGACTCAATTTGACACCACTCTCCATCCTTATGCCAAGACGATAACAGGATACTGAACCAAAGGGCAATTAACAAAAAGAATATAGCACTTCTTCTGTTGAACTTTTTTCCGTGCTGTCCCTTTCTACGAACATTTTTAATACATCATTTCTTGGGCACTTATATTCTTATTCATCTTATAATGCATCATTGGTATGTCCAAACAGACCGCTGCTAGCTACATGTGCATAACTACTTGAAACCCCACCTATCTTATCAAAGTGATTATTCTATTTTGTAATCTTCCCATTCAGACGCTAATGCACTGGGCTGTTGAAAAGTATTTCCTCTTTTTTTATTGGGACAAGAAAACTATATTCCTTCTGTGTAACGTGTTAAAGCAAAGCAAAGTTAGGTGGGACAAACAGAAGAGAATGGTGATTAACAGTTCCTAAAAGCATAAGCAGTTCCCACACTAGAATATTACTGCAATTATTCGGCGGTCGTAATCAATTATTCTACTGTAAAGAACAATTATAAAGCTAATAGTGTTGTCAATGAAATTCGTTTCAAAGGTTTAGCTTCTGATGTGAACCTTCAAACAAAATTTCATATGTAAAAATCACAATACAGAACTGAGTAGCGACTTATTAGAATGAAAGATGTAAGATGTAGAGATCCAAAAGAAACAAAACGTTCATTCTATTCAACAACATAAGTTTCAAGCAAAACGAATTAACTATATTAACAGAATGTACATCAAAATAGACAAATAGGCCGCCTGTGCAAAAAAATGCTTAAAGAGTTAACTAACCTGCGAAAACAGTTACAAATAAATCGCCTATCACAATGATCTATCAGTAGTTCAACAGAGAGTACTTTATCCGTAACATAATTTTTCCCTTGTCCACCCCAAGCTTAGCTCCTGTCACAAGCCAGTGACCCGGCATATCTTGGGGTCCTTTTGACATTTCTGTCGCATCCACAATTTTTGCCAGTTTCCCAATTTGATTTGAACTGTCTGATTTTCTATCATCGGGGGTTCTCTCGTTTGACAGTGAAGTAGATGAACCATCAGGTCTTTCTGGAGCAGACAGGTTGGCGGGACTGTGGTCCCACACAGAACGCCTTATTGTACACCCGGGTACTTTGGAAAAGAGAAGCTTAAGGTGTAATACACTTTTGGCGCCGAAATCCCACACACCTAGCTGAGCACCGGTGACAATGTGAACACCAGATAGATCTCCAATGCATGTATCAGTATACTCTATTGGAGCAGTGCTCACATGCGAGAAATTTTTCCACTTGATTGGTTCAAACCATCGGCTATCCTGCTCTTCGGGACCCTGCCACTTGGGTGCACCTATAGCCACGTGTGCATCCCAGTGGGGTTGAAGGATTTTAGGAAGAGAAACCAGATGTTGTAAATGGATAGCAAGACGATTATGCTTACTGCCTTCTAGGCTGAGTCTGAGGCCTGTGACTGGCTTACGCCCAACCGTCACCTGCAATATCCCGGAAGTTTCGACTTAGAAAACTGAAACAGATAAATGTAAACACGACTTTCTTATCCTCCAGGAGAAGATTATGAAATTCCTGGATTTTGTAGCTTAACTGAATATCAAATTGCCTGTATATCTGAAGTACAATAACAAGAACTATGAACGACATATTAAGACTACCTGATCGGGCCTTATATAAAGCTTGGGACCCATCAAGCTGAATTGAAGGGATGGACACACAGGCTCCTTTCTCTGTAGACTGTTCTGCTCTGGAGCCCATACCCGAGAAATTTGGAAGTCCAAGAAATACTGTAGATCCTCAATAGGTGGCTTGTCTGGCAGAAACAAAACGAAACATTATGCAAAATTCAAGAAGTTGAGAAAATAAAAAGAACTTCTCCCCAACAAAATGTACAAGAATATCTCAAAAATTAACAGAATCATCATCAGTGTCATATTGCATTGCATCTCAAATCTCTGAATTCTTTCAGTTTTTAGAACCTGAAGGTTTTGATCTAATCCCATCCTCACGTTACCCAAACAAAATGAAAACAATGTCGAAGGAAATAGCTATATAGTGTCCTCGAAGTGTTCTAAAACCACCAAAACCGAATATACAAAGACCCTTTTTTTTTAACTACAGCATGTATCCATTTTCTAAGAATGTACCAAATATATTAAACAAAGCCATAAAATGAAGTTCCCGCTCTTAAACTGCAGGAAAATCAAGCGGTAAGAAAGGACAGAATCTTACACTCCAAGTATAATTCTATAGCACGACTCAAGTGCTTTATTCCAGGAACTCCTTCGAGCAAAGAGACAATGGGCATAAATGTCATGTTAATCACATCTGGGGCTGCCTCTACAGCCTGAGCCCACTTCGCATAACTCTGTTCAAGGTCATCGCCCCCTCTTCTTCTAAAGATCACAGTAACATCCTGCAGCAAGGAAATTTGCTTCTTAAAATCACGACAGATAATAAGGGTTTATGGATAGAGGCCCCAGCAACAATTACAATTATTCTAGAACAAGAAAACATGATCAAAAGCCAAGATGTCTATAAGATTAATTAAGCCACTGTTTGAGCCCCATTCTAAAAAAACTCATTTTCAGCCACATGTTCTTTTAATTAAAATTATTTCACGTAAACCCAAAACTTTCCCCTATTTTTTAACCACGCATTCTTCCAAAAACCACTATTACAAAACCCATTTTACCCAAAATTGGGGCTCATACAGCACTAAATATGTAAATCTTTTTTGACAAGTAAGGCGATAAATGATTTTCCCCAGGGAAGAAAAACTTAAAATGATGCTGCTGTATTTACCTTGTCCTTGTATTTTAAGGGGCCAGCATTTGTATGGCTTTTTAAGTCAGAGAACCTCTGGTCTCCTACATCTTTTACGTAGCTTTCAATATCTGACACTGACAAAGGTGATGATTGGTGCTGTCTAATATAGACTACATCCCTTCCACCAATTGTTGCAGAGGTGACAATATGTGTGCCGTAATTCTCAATAAAGCTGAAAGAAAGAAGTATCGAGTCATAAAATATAAACCCTCTAACATCAGCTTCTACATGGAAAATAACCATCTATAATTTTTCAAATAAGGTAAGTAGGCCTAAAAACCCTTACCTTGTCAAAAATGGGGGGCTTTCAAACAAACATATATATATATTTCCCTATTGACCTCAGGTTTCATTATGCATCAATATTGGTCCTTGAAACTTTTTGACAACCTTTACAAAAATTAATATTATCCTGCAACACCAAATACCCCCACCCCAAAGAAATGAAAAAGGTAATTTTGGTTGTTGAATAATGCCGTCAAACTCCAACAGTTGCATTCAACCCAATCACTTTAGAATCCATATCTCATACTTTGGCACAAGGACTTGAAGATGCAACCTTTATCGTCCTGAAGGTGGCATACATCTTTTAGAATTTCCGTAATCAATCACATTTTCTATATCAAGGGCCATTTCTTCCTATATTAAACATCATATATAGAAAAACTCACTTGTTTTACGTGATAAGGATGAAAGATAAATGGTATTCATATGCAAGACTTTCATAATGTTTCACCTTGCCAATGATGCGGGGTCCCAAGAATAGGGAACTGCACGCTTGATGTCTTCACGCAAAACTAAATTTGATTTTGCTAATTTGACTTTAAATAATGGCACGATACGTCCGACCATTGCAAGGGATTTTGTAGCTGCTGCATCAAGTTGCCAACAGCCAGTGAAATTAAACATAGCATTAAAGCTTCCAAGCGGCACATGTCCAGGTACATTAGACTTTTCATTGAAGTATTTTGCCATCTGCAATACATGTATCAAGAGCATTTAATTAAAATCACAGTGTGCTGCAAGTCAACTTTCTATAAAGAAGCAGATTCCATTTCTCCACATATTTAAGGAACCATAACCATAAATGCAAATGTGGCATTTTAGAACACAAATGAAGGGCAATAATTTCAGTAAATTAAGAGAAACAATGGCCAGGTTTAAGTTTCCTTTAAATGGAAGGATTTGAACCTATATATGGATTTATGAAGTGCCCTTCATGACATGGCCGATGCTACCCCAAGCTTTGCCCAAATTGAAGATTAACTTTTCTCTGATCTTTTGCCCTTAGAGAACTCTCACCATCGTGACCTAGAAAGGCAGCCCATATTCAAATTTCACTCATTCTCGTTCAACACCCTAATATGATCATTTGGCTCTGCCATATCTGACAAATTGAACCGATAATGTTTTATTTGTTTTATTATTAATTTGCATAATAAATTTTTGAAGTCCTATTCCATAGGTTGGGTACGTATTTTACCAATTCTTTAGGGAGAACCCATGAGCTTAGGAGGAGTTAGTCATGCCAAAAGGGTTCTGGGAGATGCTATTTTAACTTCTGCTTACCTAATCAATACCTTAAACTTCGAATCCCCTCTAACAAATTTCAAAAATTCTTTCCGAACTCTTGGCTCAGCTCAAATCTACCCCTCAGGGTATTTGGTTGTACCGACTTTGCCCATATTAACAACAATCACAGACATAAACTAGATCATCGAGCAGTTAAATGTGTCTTTTTCTAATACTCCTACTCAGAAAGGATACAAATGTTATGATCCTTCCACAAAGAAAGTCATAGTCAGTCTCGACGTCACATTCTTTGAAAATACCCCATATTTCCACAACACCTCTCTTCAGGGGGAAAACCTAAGTGAAGATCGGTACCTGAACTTAGAACTTCCTCTTGAGTCTATCTCAATACCCATCACACCTCCTACCGTGCCCTATAGTTCTTCTATGCCATCTACAGGAGGAAACTTGAATTCAGGGAGTGATGCAGAAAAACAAAGTGACAAGGAAATATTTGTTTACTCAAGGAGACCAAAAGTAAGGCAAAAGGAGAACATCACTCCCGAAGTACCAAGAGAGTCAGAACCATGGCAGGTCCAGAATCCCATGACACTACAAATGTATCATAATCATCAGACATTGACATACCCATAGCACTCAGAAAACAAACCTGATTATGTACTCTTCACCCTATCTCAAAGTTCGTATCCTATAATGCTCTATCTACATGATTTCGCAGCTTTATATCTCATCTTGATAGTACCAAAACTCCAAAGAACATTCAAGAAGCCTTGGAAAACCCAAAAGGGAGAGAGGCAGTAATGGAGGAGATGCGAGCGTTGGCAAAGAATGATAGTTGGGAAGTAATGGATCTACCCAGAGAAAAAATCAGTGGAATGCAAATAGGTCTTCAACTTAAAATATAAAGCTAATGGGACAATAGAACGATATAAAGTTCAGCTGGTTGCCAAGGGATACACACAAACTTGTGATATTGACTACACAGAGACATTTGCACCTGTGACAAAATTGAATACAGTCCGAGTACTTTTGTCATTAGCAGCGAATTTGGATTGACCTTTCCAACAACTAGACATCAAGAATGCATTTCTAAATGGAGATTTAGAAGAAGAAATTTACATGACACTACCACCTGGTTTTTGCATGGTCAAGGAAAAGAATCGGGTATGTAAGCTCAGGAAGTCGTTGTATGGACTCAAGCAGTCATCCAGAGCATGGTTTGACAGATTTGCAAATGTACTGAAGAAGCAAGGATACCAACAAGGGCAGTCAGATCATACTTTGTTCCTCAAACAGTTTGATGATAGGACTAAAACAATCTTGATTGTATATTTTGATAACATAATCTTGACAGGAGACAACATAGTAGAAATGGAGAAACTGAAGAAGAGCCTAGCCACTGAATTTGAAGTAAAAGATTTGGGATAAATGCGATACTTCTTAAGAATGGAAGTAGCAAGGTCAAAAAGGGAAATTAGCGCCTCACAAAGAAAATATAGCCTTTCGTATGGGGAAATCTGGTAACATGGAGGAGCATGAAGCAAAATGTTGTAGCCAGAAGCAGTGCTGAAGTTGAGTTTAGAGCAGTAGTACAAGGAATTTGTGAGGGGATGTGGCTGAAAAAACTCTTAGAAGAGCTACATGTGTCAATAAAATTTCCAATCAAACTATATAGCGATAACAAAGTTTCCATCAATATTTCTCTTAACCCAGTTCAACATGTTCGAACTAAACATGTAGAGGTAGACACACATTTCATCAAATAAAAGGTAGAAGAAGGGACTATTTGCATGCTTATGTTCCCACACAGGAACAAAAAGCGAACATGTTCACCAAAGGACTACCTCAACAAAAATTCGATGATTTCATTCACAAATTGGATATGATCAATATCTACAATACAACTTGAGGGGGAGTGTTGAAATCATGAGAATATGGGAATATTCTACATTCCTTAAAGTAACTTTGTATATTTAGGCAACTTGTAATTATGGTTGATTATAGGAGATTCATTAGCATATTTAGATTATTGTTTTTTCCTTTTTTTTAAATATCTTTTGTTTAGTAATTAGGTTGTATGGTAATTTCATTGAAATAACAAAAGCTTTTCCTGCTTTTAACCAACTTGTGTTTTCAAGAATACTTGAGTTTCTACATTTTTTCGAGCAGGGATCTGTACAGATTTCTTGTTATAATAGTTCAACCACTAAACTCTCAAAGGCAAGCACATAGATGTGAAAAACCATTTCCTTTGGGATCTCACAAAAGAAGTCATTGAATTGGTTTATTGTCGTAGTGAAGACCATGCTGCAAATATTCTAACCAAGCCTTTCAAATTGGCTGCATTTGTGAAGCTGCATTATTTACTTGGAGTTCGCTTGATTTCTAGTTTAAAATGATTGTATAACATTCAGGATAAGGGAGTGTGTTAAATATTTTATTTGTTTTGTTAGTAATTAGCAGAATAAATTTTCGAAGTCCTATTCCATAGGAAGTTGGGTACGTATTTTACCAATTCTTTAGGGAGAACCCATGAGCTTAGGAGTTAGTCATGGGTTAGTTGCTACTGGTTTTTTGCTAGTTTTCTGTTAAGTTTGTTGGTTGTAATGCCTATATAAAAGTAATTTCAAAATGAATAAAAAAGTAGTTTTTCTTCTTTAGAAAATGCCTCATTCCTACATCATCTATTATTTCACTAACATTCCTGCATTTTTCTCTTTTTCTGTAACAGTGCCTGAATCTGTTCTCTTTTATGTAACATGAACTCCCTATGAATTTTAATTATGTGTCACTTGCTTCGATGGCTTTGACGAGTTCCCACCAGATTCGAATTGATTCCGTGTCATGTTTTGGCTTATGCATTTTAATCATTCACGGTCACAAATTCAAATGCATAAAACCTATTTACTTTGAAATAATTTTCTTTCTTAATCAATCCAATGATTTAAATCACTATTTTATTAAACTAAAAGGCTATGTCATAAATTCAATCTCAAATCCACCCATCCTAATGCCACCTTAGTTTTTTTCTTATTCCATTTTTTATTTCGTTTTTCCTAGACTCCTAGTGTAAGTTGGTTAAAAGTGTTATAACTTTTGATACGGAGAAATTCAAACATTCTATAAATGACAGCGAACTGGTAGCCACAATAACATCCAGGCTCACAAGACATACCACAATTTGAATTCCCATTCATCCCCAAAGAACAGGAAATGGAAATAACGAGAAACGGGAAACCAACAAATGTGACAATTCGGGAAAAAAAAAAAAAAAAAAACTTTACATTCTCCACGATATACCTATTTTCTGAATCAAGATCTGTATATTAGTTGTATCGGATTGAAAGCTCAGAATAAAAGTAGCACATATCAGAACAAAAGGATTTTATGCATTCTAAGGTCAATTCATTTAAAGAACGTTCCCCTGAAATCAAATCAATGTGAAAAAGTAATATAACCAACAAATTTATCAAGTACAACATCCCATATTGAACTAAGAACCATTAATAATAATACATCAACAGAATGAACTAAAGTAACAAACGAGAATAAAAAAGGCCCAGATAAAAAAATTTAAATTTGAAGCAAACAAGGTTACAAAAAATGGAAACTGACCTCGTGGAAGGGCCAAACCGGGGTGGTCACAGGGGAACTCCGGCCTTTGGAGCACTCGATGTCAATAGACACATTTGGGATCACCTGATTTTCGGAGATTTCAAGATTGTTGGTGTGCTCTTCATCAATATGAACTAAGCGAGAGCCAGGTGCCCCTTTACAATACAGCAGCCTAATATCAGATGTAACATCAAACCCACGGCCCAGCGTTTGAATTGAGTTGCAGATTGTGGTAATCAGTGCATTTTCTGAAATTGTCGTGTTGTTCTCCATAGCATAGAAAAGATTTATGAATCCTTCACTGCATTGTAATTGTAATACTGAAAAAAAAAATAGATTGGTGAGTAGGGCGGCTGTGGGTTCGATTTTGAAATGATGGTGGGTAGGGCGGCTGTGGCGGTGTTGTGAGTCAGAGGTTGGACTTTAGACTTGACAACAGTGTTGTGGATGGTGGTGCTGTTGGGTTGGTTATTTGATTGGAAGATTTTGACTGTAATAATGGCAACAAACGCGTTGTCGTGCAGTTCCGTTGACCACTCCCAACTCTCTATAAATTAAGGATGTGTTTGGTATGGGCAAAGCCCCTTTCACATAAATTTGGTGCCCGGGTTTGTGTTTAGTATGGGCAAAGCCCTTGGTGGGGTAGGGTGAGATGGGGTGGGGGGCACCAAATTTCTGGCACCGTAGCATAGTCTGTTTAGTATAGATTTTAATTCAATTAAAATTGTAAATATAGTCGTTATTGAATCCACTCTTCTAATAAAAGTCAACAATAACGATTAATTTTTCAATTTTAATCTGATTTCAATCTCTATCGAACACGCCCTATATGGATACTCACTGAAATTTTGTATTGTTTAGCATTTGGTCACTGGAAAATAAATGAATACCAGTGCTCACTCAACTATTCTTTAACTTACCCATTCGTCACTAGGGCTCAATCCATTTGTACAGATGGACAATAATTTACACATGGAGGATGAAAAATTGACGTGAAAACAACGGAGTTAATTGAGTACACGATGGATTAAAACGTAATGGGTGAAATAACATTTTAGTTCTATTTTACAATAATGTTTTTTATTTCTTCCTTTAACTCCAATTGCATCACAGAAAGAAAAATATGAAATCCCCAATTGAAACCTAACCCTAGGAAGAACAAAATCCTTCAATTCGTTATGGAAATCTCTTCAGCCACTACTCCAAAAACGAGAACAGTGCCTGTGTCATTGTGGTCAGATAGCTTGTGTCATCAGGGAATAATTTGAATTGTAGTTGCTAGGTTGTTCTTGGTCTTTTGAAAGTGCAGTTCGTTGGTTGCTATTGGCACTATATATTTGTATCAGTTATTTCCCTGATTGGTATAAAAAAAATTGCTTTAAATCTGTAGTTGTGCCTACACATTATTTCTGTAAGTGCTTGATGTTTGAGTTTTGTTCATGATAAATCCTACTATAAATTTTTTAATATTATGTAGTTTGCAATGTGTAGCTATGGAATGAAGAATCTACTATATCCAATGTTCCTGAAATTAAGGCTAAAAGTGGATAGAGTAAAACAGAAATAACAATTACTGCAGGAGCAACCTTAATATATGAATGAGAACATGAGCATTTGGGGCTGATAGTGGTTTTTCCTAATTGATGTCAGCTCTAACATGAAGTGTGTCAAAGAATTCCTACAACTGATATAAACAACATACAGGGAAAAAAAAAACTTTAGCCATCAATCAAATGAATCGAAAATCAACTGATAAATTCACCAGTAATAAGCCATCAGTACAAAAACGTCAACAAAAATTCATTAGTACCAATGAATTGATAAATTCAACTGAAAATCTATTAAAACAACAGTAATAAGTCTTACATCATCAGTAAAAAGCCACCAGCAAAATGGAACTGATTTACATTAATAGTTTCAACTTCTTGACACAAAAACAAAAATACAACTATCTTCTACGACAAAACTACTGCACAATTGTCAAACTAGAATAGAATTCTGATAGTTGCTACCGAGTTGCTGAGTTTTGCATTTTTTTGCGTGGCTTGTGAAGTCTGTTGAGTTGCTACTAAGTAGTTGAATTTTTCTTCGTTCTTGGTGGTGCAAATGTAACTAACCCTTGAACAAACCTTTTATTTTTTATCATGGCTGCCCTCTTCCTCACTTTTTCTTGGGTCTCTATATCTTACAAATCCTCCACCATAGATTGAAGAGGAATACTTGTAGTTTGCATCTATGGGGGAGCTTTCCCCATTGTTGAACTGTTTCGCTGATTAAATAGAGGATCATATTTATTAAATTGGGAGGCACTTGTTATACTAATGCCAGGTGTTGGCATGAACTGAAAATTAGATTTTGGTGTTGATGGTTGCACTTCACTTATTGTATTACTCGGTGGCCTCCTAGAAATTAGTTTGACCCGAAACAAAGGTTAGACATCATCTAAACAAAGCAAAAAGTTTGAATTATTTGGAAAAAAAAAATATTTGATTAGTTTTGATTACTCTTGAGTTCACTCACAACGTAGTTCAACCTATCTTCATTTACACGATTTATAGCACTATCAAACCAAACCTAAAATGAGTATAAATAATGACTTCCATTATACCACATTAGTTGAACAAAAAAAGAACATGAACAACATATTTCAACTCTAAACAAACCTCATGTGGTGAGTCAGCCTTCTGATGATGCCTCATGTTATTGCATGTTCCTCCACAAACACTACAAGTAATTACTGTTATACATTTCTTCTTCAACTTTCCCTTGGATCCTACATAGGTGATGACATCTTCCTCTACTTGTCTCCTTCTATTCTTTTGTTTTCTTCCCTGTTTAGACACAACCCAACCTAATAGTTTGATAGGGAGGGCATCAACCAAAGACCATAACTGATATGATCCGGGATAGACAATCACTTGGTCGAGTTTTGGAGTCCAAATTGAAGAAATTGACAAGTCAAGGTTCAAGTTTCATGAAGGTCTCGGGAGCCGAACGAATTGGATTCAAGGTTTGGAAGATATTTGGAAAGACAACGAGTAGCGTAGATGAAAATGGGCATAACTTTCAGCTCGGTTCTATCTTTTCTTTTGTTTTGAGTCTTTTGTTTTTGTTCTTCGTGTC